>CABHPR010153273.1:0-24691 GCA_902168415.1 Peromyscus melanophrys
CCCAAACTGGGTTAAATGGGTGCTGAACTCAGGGTATCAACACATGCTAGAGAGACATGCCACCACTGAGCCACACCTCAGTCCAAGAGCCAGGATTTAACCAGCTCAGATTAGAGAGCAAGTTCAATTCCAGGGCACAGCTAAAAACAAAAGAACAACTAACCAGCCAGAAATTAATGTAGTTCATTAGCTGGTATGACTAGGAAAGAGACAGATGGCTTAAAACCACTCTAGGTGCCGGGTGGTGGTGGCACATGCCTTTAATTCCAGCACTCGGGAGGCAGAGGCAGGCAGATCTCTGTGAGTTTGAGGCCAGCCTGGTCTACAAAGCGAGTTCCAGGAAAGGCGCAAAGCTACACAGAGAAACCCTGTCTCGAAAAACCAAAAACAAACAAACAAAAAACAAAACCAAAACCAAAAAAACAAAAACAAAAACAACAACAACAAAAACCCACTCTAGGTGGTTCATGTCATCTTGTGGTAGCAGTAACATGCTCATGTTTTCCTCCCTCAGAGGATAACATCAAATTCTCACTATAAGGATGAAAGAGACCTCACTAGCAGATACTTCACTAAAGAATTTGGCTTGGGGGGTTGGGGATTTAGCTTAGTGGTAGAGCGCTTGCCTAGCAAGCACAAGGCCCAGGGTTCGGTCCTCAGTGCCAGGAAAAAAAAAAAATCATTAAAGGCGTGTGCCACCACTGCCCGGCGATCTTGAAACTTTAAAAAAAAAAAAAAAATTTTGGCTTGTTTTGAGAATGTAGCTTAGTAGTAGAGAGCTTGTCTACAATGTACAAGGCTAGGAGTCTAACTCCAACACCCACAGAAAGGAAAAAAACAAAAGAAAACAAAACAGAATTTGGCTAGTCATTAAACACACAGGTAAGCTACATACGTGAAGGGTGAGGATCAGTGCTCAGAGAGGTCAGTCACAATGTGGTTTCTAAGACATCTAGATTATGAGATAGCCAAAGGAAACTGATCCATGTTTAAAACAACAAACAAACAAAAAACCCCTAAACAACAGCAAACAGGAAGCAATCCATGATGGTAACTGGATGTCAGTTTCATCATATTGCCTTTTTTTTCTTTTTATTTTTTTGAGACAGAGTTTCTTTGCATAGCTCTGGCTGTCCTGGAACTCGCTCAGTAGACCAGGTTGGCTTTGAACTCAAGAGACTGGCCTGCCTCTGCCTCTTAAGTGCTGGGATTAAAGTCCTGTGTCGACACCACTACCGCTGCTGCCACCACCAACCACTAGCAGAAGTCTCTTTTCTTACAGTGATCTGATATTTGAGTACTCATTCACCAAAATGGGTGCCACCACAGCCTAGCAGTTTCATCAGACTTCAAAGTGGCAATTAAAAGCACATTTTAAGCTGGATGTGGTGGCACACGCCTTTAATCCCAGCACTCAGGAGGCAGAGGCAGCTGGATCTCTGAGTTTGAGATCAGCCTGGTCTACAGAGTGAGTTCCAGGATAGCCAGGGATACCCAGAGAAACCCTGTCTCGAAAAAAAAAAACAAGACAACAACAACGAAAAGGGGGAAAGAAAAAGCTTGAAAGCAACAAGAGAAAAATAAATCCTCACTTACAAGCTGATGTTTCACCCGGCAGGAGTAACCCGAAGGCAGTAAGAACACAACAGAAATGCATTAAGAAAACAAATTGTCAATTTGGCTCTGGCTGGCCTTGAACTCAAGAGATCTACCTGCCCCTGCCTCCTGAGTACTTGGATTAAGGGACTATGCCATCATAGCAGGTATAAATCATACTTTGAAAAACACCGTTGAAAGGAAAGAAAGATTAAAAACAAACAAACAACCCCCCAACAAATAATCATCAATTAGTAGACAACACTGTAAAACTAAACTCTGCCCACTGTACCAAGAAGTAACAGAAAACAATATTGTAAAATAATAGGACTCCCCAAATTCATCTAAAAGTCAACATAATTCTATTAGAATACCAACAAGGTTTTTCAGAGAAAATGACAAGTTAATCCTAAAACCAAATAGCATACAATAACCAAATCAATCTTGAAAACAGTGTCGAGTTTAAATTTAATCATGAAGTTATGGTTCCAGCTAACATAAAGACAGAACAAGTCCAGCATGTAGGTAGAGACACAAATAATACTTCTAGTTCGAGACTAGTCCAAGTTAGAGTGAGAATTCCTCTCAACAACAAATAAACAATCCCCCCCCCCCCCCACCCTCCCCAAAAGAACCAACAACAATGGGATAGAATTTAGAGTCCAGAAACAAACCCATACAGTTATGGTCAACTTTCTACATGGGGCAAAAGCCATTTACAGGGGAAGAGAACTGTCTTTCAAGTGGTACTGGGATAACTGTATATTCACATGCAAAAGAATGAAATTAGGTCCTGACCTTATACGATAAAACAATTAAATGGTGGATTAAGGCCTAACTGTAAACAGTGAAACCAGAAAACTCAAGGGTTAAGCACAGTGGCTCACACCTGGAATATTAGCACTCAAGAGGCAGAGACAAGAAGACTGCCACAGTTCAAAGCTAATCTTTGTACACAGCCAAGTTCAAGGCCAGCCAGAGACATATACATAGTGAGACTCCATCTCAGAATGGGTGGGAATGGAGGTGGAGGTCCTGCAGGACCTTAGTTTAGCGCATTTTTAGACAGTAACACCCTAAGCACAAACAATAAAAGGAGAAACAGAGACAGTGGATTTTATCAAAATTAAACTTTTGGCTGGCCGTGACAGTGCATGCCTGTAATCCAAGTAATCAGGTGGCTGGAGCAGGAAGGTTTTCAGTTCTAGGCCATTTAGGGGCAGCTAAGCAAATTCCAGGCCAGCTTGACCTACACTGTAAGATCATGCCTCAAAATAAAACAGCTGAGGATGTCACTCAGTGGCAAAATGCTTGCCTATATGTACAAAGTTGTAGGTTTGCTCAATTCCAGCATGGAAAAACAGACAAGTAAGCGAGCAAACCAACAAACAAAAACCATTTGTGAGGGGCTAGAGAGATGGCTCCAGGGTTAAGGGTTAACTGATTTTTCAGAGGACCCGAGTGTGTTCCTAGTATTCACATTTAGTTGGTTCACGACCACCTGTAGTTCTAGCTCCAGGAAATCTGATGCTCTCTTCTGGCTTCCACAGACACCTGCACTCACATGTGCATATGCGCGCGTGCACACACACACATTTAAAAATAACATTTAAATAATTTAAAACAACAATAAACATTAACAGATCCTTTTGTCAAGTAAAAGACATATTAAGAAGGTGAAAAAAATAGCCAGGCATGGTGGCACATGCTTTTAATCCTGGCACTTGGGAGAAAGAGGCAGATGGATTTCTCTGAGGCCAGCCTAGTCTACATGGTGAATTCCAGGACAGCCAGAGCTATATAGTGATACCCTGTCTGGAAAAAATAAAGTGGAAAAACCCACAAAATGGGAATTTTGCAAACCCTATCATATAAGAGATATGTGTCTCAAATATACCAAGAATTGTAAGACTGGGGATATAGCTTAGTTAGTAGAGTGCTAGCTTAGCATGAACAAGGTCCTAAATTCAGTCCTCAGCAATGCAAATAAAAAAACATCTAAAAGCAACACAAAACCCTAATAACTGAAAAGAACACAATTTTTAAATGATCCAGGAATCTGAGTAGACTTTTACCCAAGAATAGCACTTTTTACTCACTAGGATGGCTAGACCAAGTGTTAGGTAGTAAACATGGTTGAAAAGGCTGGGGATGTAGCTCAGCTGGCAGACTGCTTGCCTAGCGTGCATAAAGCCATAGTTCCATCTCCAACACTATGTAAACTTGGCATGGGGACACATGGCTATAATTCTAGGCAGGAGGAGTAGGCGTTCAGCTACCTAGAGAGGTGAGTCTGGGCTATTGAGATCTGTCTCAAACTAATAACACCGGTGAAACTATAGAGAAGCTTGAACACTCCCATGATGCCTGTGAGTATATAAAATGGTGCGGCAACTTTGGAAAACAATTTCATAGCCACTTAAAGCAATTAAGAATTACACTTTAATAAAGACATTCTATTCCTAGGTATATAGCCAAGAGAAATAAAAAACATGTCCACACATTAACCTGTAAACAAATGTTCCCAAGAGCATTATTCATTATAGCTAAAAGGTGGAAACCCAAATGCCTAAGAACAATGGTTCTCAACTCGTGGGTCATGACCCCTTGGGGGATATTAAATGACCCTTTCGCAGAGGTCACATATCAAATATTTACATTATGAGTCATAACAATAGCAAAATTACATTATAATTCATAACAATACCAAAATTATTATGAAGTAGCAACTAAAATAATATTATGGTTGGGGGTCACCACAACAAGAGAAACTATTAAAGGGTTACAGCATTAGGAAGGTTGAGAACCACTGCCTAAGATGAGTGGATTTAAAAAAACAAAACAAAACAAAACAAAAAACCCAGTATATTTAAACAATGAATATATTAATTCATACAAAGAATGAAGTTGGTATATGCTACAATGTAGAGATCCCTGAAAATGCCATGCTCACAGAGAAAGAAGCAATTACAGACCATGCATTATATAAGTATCTATAGACAATGTTAGAAATAGGCAAATACACAGGAAACTAGAAACTCCCTAGGACCAGAGCTGGATGAAACATTAGGGATGAGTGACAGCTAACATATTCTATAGTCAACTATGGTGTGGTTGCAGAACTCTGTGGTCTGTGGGATCAACTCAAAACCACTGAATTCTAATTTCAAAAAAAAAAAAAAGTTGTGTCTATATAGGATATGTATGTAGTGTGTACACATGTGTACTAGTTAGTGTATGTGTACATCTAGGAGCTAGAGATGTTGGCTATCTGTCTTTATCATTCTCCACCAATTTTTTTGATTCAGGATCCCTCACTGAACCTGAGGCTCATCAATTTATCTAGACTGGCTGATCAAAGAGCTTTAGGAATCTACCTGTCTCTGTGTCCCTGAGACCTGAGATGATTATAAGAAGCCAAGACTGGCTGTTTCCATGGTGTTATGTAATGCGACTAGCTGTCTCAAACTCCTGCTAAACACGGCTTCCCCACCATGATGGACTGTCCCTTTGGACTGTGAACCAAAATAAACTCTACCTTCTTTAAGTGGTCACAGCAATGTGAAAAGTAACTAATCCAATTACCTAGGTAGTTCTTAAATCCAGTGACAAGTGTCCTTATAAGAGCTACATAGAATAGCCAGGCAGTGGTGCTGTAAGCCTTTAATCCCAGCACTTGGGAGGCAGATGCAGAAGGATCTCCGTGAGTGCAAGGCCAGCCTGGTCTACAGAGTGAGTTCCAGGACAGCCAAGGCTACATAGAGAAACCCTGTCTAGAAAAACAAAAACAAAAACAAACAAACAAACAAAGCCACACAGGAGAATCATACAGAAAAGAAAGCTTTGTAAATGCCCAGAAGACATGGCCACCAGCCAAGTAAGCCAAGGAACATCTACAGTCGGTGATCGGAACACAGGTCTGCACCCTTGCACACCAGGCTCTTTATCAACTGAGCTACCCTTCTACCCTTGCCTTCCTAGACTCCCTCCCTTCCTCCCTTCCTTTCTTCTTCTTTTTCTTCCTGACATTGTCTAATGTAGTTCAGGCTGAATTAAACTTGCAATCCTTCTCAGTTTCTCCAGTGCTAGGATTACAGGTGTGTACCACCAACCCAGATTAAACTGTACTTTTGTTTTTTGTTTTTTTTCTGAGACAGGGTTTCTCTGTGTAATAGCCCTAGCTGTCCTGGAATTCACTCGGATCTGCCTGCCTCTGCCTCCCAAGTGCTGGGATTAAAGGCGTGTGCCACCAGCTTGCCACAATCTGTATACTGTAAAATGGACAGATTGTGATGCTGTTGTTGTTGTTGTTATTATTATTATTACCTCAATTACAACTTAGTAATCAGTTACCAAAATATTAATATATAGAAGTTTTTCTAGTCCTTCTCTAGTCTGAAACATACTTTTCTTTCTTAAATAGAGCTTTACTCTGTAGCCCAGGCTGGCCTGGAGCTAACAACCCTTCTGTCTGGGCCTCCCACATGCTGGGATTACAGGTGTGAACTCACCATCATATCTGGCTAGTCTGAAACTTTCAAACATGTAGCATTTAAACTGCATTAAATTGCCTCACCTGTAATTTCATCAAAGGCAAAATCTCTATGTCAATTCTGACTTTATATTTTCTTAGCTATTGCTAATTTTTCCTACATTTTATTAATGTCATGCATTCTCCATCTTCCATAACTTCCCCTCCCTAATGGGACTTAAGGCCTGTTCAACAGGAGGGAAAGCATGCCTGGTACTAGAAACCTAGCCAACTGCCACAGCTAGTGGAGCCATGGATCTTGGAGGAGAACCTGCATCCACCACTTTACTCTTAACAGCATAATCCTCAACTACACTCTAAATCCTTGTTCTCGTCCCCACTGCTTAAGTGCAGTCTCCACTCCCCATCAAGGAAACTTCTCTTTGTAAAAGTCAGGGACCCTTACAGAAAACTACAACCAATCAAAATGCAGATTGTGGAGCCCAGTCCCAGCGTATACATTTACAACATAACTTCTGTGTTTAAGGCTCAGGAATCGTTGAGGAAGAAGGAGTAAAAAGACTGTAAGAGCCAAAGGAACAGGGAATTTGCTGAGATTGTATCTTCTAGAAATATCAGAAGCTACATCCATCAAGTCTCATAACATGGCTGCCTAACATTATTTGAAAAGGACAGGATGAAACCAATAGATAATGCTTATGTGCAATGGAAAACTCAAGAGGCCTCAACCTAGACCAAGAAGTGCAGGCACTAAAACATCCTGAGAGTGGGAGAAACGGTCTTCCCTAGGGAAGAGTGCAGGACTTGGTTATCCAGTTTTAGATCAGCTCTGAAGACGTCAACATACAAATAACATTATGCAGACTGAGAAGGTTGCATTTATCTACTTGGAATACACACACACACACACACACACACACACACACACACACACACACGTTCTCATATGTAACAACAATTAAAGAAAAAGAGGCCATGAATTTGAAAGAGAGCAAAGTAGGGGAGGCATATGGAAGATTTGTAGGGAGGAAAAAAGGGAGAAAATGATGTAATTATAAGCTCAAAACAAAACAAAACAAGACACCACCAAAACAAACCAACACCATTACTTTGGCCTCAGAAAGGCCTGGGAACATATAAACCCTCTCGTGGTAGATACGGCGAGCTGACGTGGGCGGAGCAGACTCAGCACGGGCCTCTAGTGGGCCGACCTAGCAGTGGGTGGGGAGGCGGGGCATAGTTAAAAAGAAAGAAAGAGAGAAAGGCCTGGGAACACACTGGAAATGGAGGTACAATGTGCCCACTTTCTTACTAAGTGTGCTTTTTTCCCTGCACCACATACCATGTACTTCTGTCCACAACCCTAACAGCACCACGTCTACTCAGTCCCTGGGAATGGGAATCACCCAAGGCTCCTGGTTCCCTCCCACAGGCCAATGTCTTGCTCCTGTATTTTGCCAGCGTTTCTCTTCTTCATCCCAAGGTCATTCCTACCCACATGGCCCCAGACCAGCTCCCTATGTCCCTCCTGGCAGATGTCTCTAGTTCATCACTAACTGGTACTTTTACTCGACTACTTGAACACTGCCAACGACAGAAGCAAGCCTCTGAAGTTACTTCCCTTCTCTCCTTTAGCCACACTAGTACTGTTCGTTGGCCTCTGTTTTCTGAAACTAATTTAGCTGTTGATCCTTGTGTATATGAAGGACCCATATCCGAAGGTGCTCCTTAAAAGTTCAGTTCAGCCGGGTGGTGGTCGTGCACACCTTTAATCCCAGCACTTGGGAGGCAGAGACAGGCAGATCTTTGTGAGTTTGAGGCCAGCCTGGTCTACAGAGTGAGTTCCAGGACAGGCTCCAAAGCTACACAGAGAAACCCTGTCTCAAAAAAACCCAAACTAAACCAAACCAAACCAAACCAAAAAAACAAACCCAAAACAAACAAACAAACAAAAAAGGACAAAAGTTCAGTTTAATGTCACCTCTGTCAAACAGTTTACATGTATCTCCTTGGCCTTCCTTCTTGCCCCTGCCTCCCTCATAGTCCCTCATAGGTAAGCAGAGGCTACAACCCCAGAAGAGGACACCTGGGCCCCAACTCACCCTGCGGTTCCGGTTGTGATCCATAGTCTTGAGATGCTTTTGGATGATTCCAAACTGCATGGGGATGAAGAGGTCACAGGCTGCACAATGGGCTGCCTCCACCTTCTTTACAAAATGCTCCATAGCAATTTCTGCAGGGGCAGAAGAAAGCAGTCATCATGGTCTCAAGTGCCAAAGACATCAGACTAGCTTAACTTTCCCTGCCACTTCTACAGGAGCCCGAGACTCAGTGAACAGAGGAACATCATGTCACTGCACTGGGAAGCAGAGAAGGGCAGGCTGGGGCCTACCTGGTGGCAGCCATCCTGGTGGGATGGAACCTCCTCACCTTGGGTCAGGTCTTGGTCTCTGTAGATTTGTTGGATCAGACCATCAAGGTCCTCCACAGTTTTTCGGAGCTCCTCTGTCTTCTTGGTCTTGTTGGTGACATATTCCTATCAGAGACACAGATGTTTGTGTCAGCTGCCCAGGGGTGCCAGAGACTGGAGACATCAGCAGCAGATGTGCTACTCAGAAGCTTACCTGCAGGAAGTCGGCAGTCTGCTTGGGAAGCTTGGTGCCTACATATTTGAAGTGCTCCTTGTGGAACTTGCTATCGAGGTGGCCGCCCATCTCATCCTCGTAGAAGGTCCGGTATTTGCAGAGAGAACACACAAACTGGATCCTGCCACAGGAGGGAGAGGAGCAGGTGAGGCTGCAAGGGTCCCAGAAAACGTCACTGCTACTTCACCCAACCCAGCTGCAGGCCTTGAAACAGGCCTCGATCTGAAGTGCAGTCCCAGCAGAGGGGCAGGCTGGGACTGATAGGGTCAGGAGCAGGCTGCAGTTACAGCAACGTAGGGGTTAGGGGAAGAACTCTTCCTTCCCACAGGCAGGAGGCTGGGACCCGAGGCAGCTACTGCTGCAACAGGCCAAGAGTCGCTGGAAGGTTGTCGGAGGGCCTCTCTACCAAGGCTGGGCAGGAGCTTGTACATTTGGCCCAGATGGGGACCAGAAGGAAGGATGCCCTGGCGAGAGCCAGGAGGCTCTGAGGTGCAGAGTGGAGTACGCAGTCCCGAGGCAGTGCCTGAAAAGGTGCTGCATCTTCCTTCTGGGGTCGGGGGGACTCAAAGGCCCAGCCCATCCTCTGCTCAGAATGCCTGGGGGTGGTGTCAGGAGGGATGGGAGGCAGCAGGCCTGGGCACCTGCTGCCTCATCTTCCTCTTCCAAGAAGAGACCAGTCTGAGCTGGAAGGAGGGTGCCCGCCTGGCCTGCCAGAGGGCAGCCTGGAATCACTGGGCGAGGTGCTCTGTCTGGGCCTCGTGTCCACAGCAGAAGCCTGGGGTCTAGGGCCTGGGCTGGAACAGGCCGCCGTGGCAAGGGGCGGAGGAGGCCAGCCGCCACCGAGGCCTCGGGGCGGGTCCCTACCTCTGCCGGACGTCCTTATCTGGGCCACGGGGTCAGCTTTGTCTGAAGAGCCCAGGGGCCGGGCGCCGGCGAGGCTGAGTGGAAGGTCCAGCAAGAGCAAGAGTCTGAGGCGGAGGAGGCAAGCGCCAGTGCGGGAGCCCTGAGGGCAGACAGACCCGACCAAGGGGCGTGAAGGGCTCAGCCACAGACAGGCCCGGCCTGAGAGGGCCGGTGGGCAGGGCCAACAGCAGACCCAGAGGCTGCCATAGCCCACTGGTGCTGTCATCTCTCCTGGGCACGGCGGTGGCCTCTTGGCAGCTAGCTGGGGTGGCACAGGCGCCTTGGACCTTGAGTCTCTGATGAGCTGGCCCCCTCCCTCAGGGGCATCGGGCCCCGTGCGCACCTCAGGGCTTGTGCGCTGAGTGACCTAGCGCTGGAACTTCTGGGTAATGGTGCTGAGCAGTGCCAGGTCTCAGGCCATAGATGGCAGCGGTCGCCAGGTGGCCACAGAGGGGCAGGGGACGAGTCAGGACTTGGGAGCTGGGCCTGGCGGGAAGCAGGGTCCATGCACAGCAGAGCAGGTGGCGGCTCCCAAGGGAGGCCAGAGGGCGGCGAGATGGCAGAGCTATGGCCCTGCTCTCCTGGTAGCAGCCCCAGAGCGAGGCAGAGTCAAGGGGACAGAGGGAAGACAGTTACCTTTCCACCATACGGTCTCGCTGTCGTTTTTTCTGCTTGTCTTGGCTTTTCTTGCTTGCCTGCAACTTGCGCTTGGCCTGGCTGCTCTCATCCTGGGCGGTCAGGGCCCCTGTGGTAACAGAAAGGCAGAATTACCAGCAGGACTTTAATAGATTAGACCCTGTGGCCTGTGGCTGAATCACCCGCTGTCCACTCCAGAGGGTCCATCTGAGAGCAGCTGTGTACATAAAGCCTCAGGCCATGAGCAGGGCTGGGTGCCCTGGGCTGAGCATGAAGTAGATTTGGCTTAGGCACCAGGAGAGGGGGTACACGTGCTGACCCCTCTATTTTCCGGAACACGCTCACTCTCTGCAGAGTGGGTGCAGAGAAGCTAGAAGGCAAAGACAGGCTGTCTTGGTGGGAACACAGGCGTGTTCAGAGGGACTGGGTGGCGGGATGCAGGGAGGCCGATCACATGGCCCTGCCCACCCCCCACCGGGCACCGCGGCAACAGTGGGCTGAGGCTGGATTTACTGTTAGGTACCTGCTGGCGCTCATCACTCAGGTGGGGGGACACGGACTCCCAACAAGGGCTGGAGAGGCGCTAAGGGAGAGGACACGCAAACCAGAGCCGTAAAAACTGCACCAAGGGTCCCAGCTCGGACACCAGCCACTGAGGACTTGGAACTGTGTGTTACTGAGGGACCAAGGGGAGGGGGTGTGCCTGGGGCTCCCCACATTTTTGCTTGCTGCCCCCACCTGAAGGCAAAACCAAAGTGCTAGGCTGGGGGCCACACCATCCATAACCTCCGCTTAGGAAGAACAGGCAGACTGGGAGGGCACAAATAAGAAGAGGCCGTTCCTACATATACCCAGTCCCATAAGGAAGGTCCCCAGCCAGCCATATTTCTGCCACAACCCTGCCCTCAGCTGGATCCCTCCCACTACAAGCACCTGGAAGAGCCTCCCCAGTACCTAGGCACCCCCGGAAAACTCACCTTTTTCTGAATCTTCTTTGCCTTCTTCTCTCCCATCCTCTTTTCCCTCCTCGTCCTCTCCTTCCTAACACACAATTTTAAAATTCCACTTTTTAAAGGGCAGTTACTTATACTGGCTCTAAAGGATTAAGGGTCAGGACTGGGAGCATCATCCCCTGTCCATCATCTGCTGCACAGAGGCCTATACATCCCCATCTCTCCCAAGGAAACACATTGCTAGTGTGCTAGCCACTCACCAACCCATGCGTACAGGTGACACCACATTGCCTGTGACCCCTGTAGCAAAGCCTCCTAGGCCCCACCTGCAGAAAGCAAGAGCCTGGGGTCCACGGTTACTTACTGCTCGGGAGCCTTTCTCCATAGCCTCAGCACTTTCAGTGCCCTCTGCAGCTTCCCCCTCAGTGCCTTCATCTGCAAAGGGAGAACAGTTGAGCCCAGTCCAGGAGCCCCGGGGGCAGGGAGCAGGGAGCAGGGAGCAGGACCCCAGGAGCCCCGGGGGCAGGGGGCAGGGAGCAGGGCCCCAGGCGGCCCGACTTACCATTGTCCGAGTCACTGTTGTCTGAACAGTCTGTTCTCGTAGCTTTGCTGTCTGGCTCATCAGGACTGCCACCCAGCTTTCTCTTCTTCTTTTTCGTCTGGGTCAGAAAGAATGACCCAAGTTAGAGGGGGTAGCCATAGTGGTAGCCATACCCCAGCAAAGTTCAGGAGAGGTATGCCAGCTTATTCACCCGGAAGTCAGCTGTGGTCCAGGTCTTCCAGGTCCGCCTCATCTGCTTCATGCCATTGCCAAATCCAAAGCCAAATCGGGAGCCACCAGAGAAGGCACCCCCACCACGCATGCCCTGGAACATGCCATACTCGGGGATGATGTTCTGGGAGAAGAGGGAAGGCAGCCGGGAGGCACCAGGCATGCACTGGCCCCGGGCCCCCATGGGGTCTTCCCACATGCGCCCATAGCCCGAGGCCATTGGCCGTCCACTGCGGGCATCCCGGGCCCAGCCCTGAGCCCTTGGACCAAATGTATCTCCTCCACGCATTCGAAACTGGTCACGGTAGGCATCGTATTGGCCCTCATAGGCCATTTCCATCTCAGGGTCAAGCTCGCCATAGTCATAGCCAGACCTGTAGAGGTCTCGTTCACTCAGGATGGCCCTTGAGTCACAGGCCTCATAGGAGTCATATCTGTGGAGACACATGGCAAGCATCAGGGAGAGGCCCTTGGAGTTCCTCAACTCCAAATGGCCTAGCCTATTGCTCTTGCCCTGTCCTGCTCAGTCACTCCCAGTCTTAGCCCAACAGAAAATTCTATAAGATAGGCTTGTTGTTGTTCAGAAAAGCCACAGAATAGGAGATCAGAGGCAGCAAGAGCTCCTCATGGGGAAGTTGAACATAGCCATGCACCTGTTTGGGGACCCTAAAGAGTGACAGATGGAAGGATACTTCTTATCCAACTGAGGGGCAAGGCTGCTTCCACAGCCTTTCAAGAGTATTTAATCTATGGTAATTACAATGGCCAAAGCTATTCCTTATGAGCAGAGCCAAGCATAATGAATGCTTTTTCAATACCTATGAGAACACTGGGCTGGTTTCATCTTCGATGGTTGGGGGCACCCTTAAATCCTGTAAAGCTCTTACTACCCAGAACAAGTGATACGAAATGTGGAACATTTCTCAGGAGATAGTATGAGCTTACCAAGGGGTCAGAAAAGGCTGGGTTTGTAGTTCAGCTGTAGAGCACTTGCCCAGCTTCAAGGCTGGGGGTTCTAGCTCTAGCACTGAAAACAGGCAAACAAAAAACTCAGCACAGCACCTAATAAGGAGGCTGGACCACTTGCCTAGGACAGAGATGGTTTACCCTCAGCTATAGCCCAGGCTTAGGCTCACTTCCCACACACCTCACAGGTACAGGGCCCTTTCTGCACTTTCTTCTCCAGGCCTCACTGGGAAGCATCAACCCTTGCAAAAGATAAGGCATCTGACATTTATCCCAGGCACCACTTCCAAGGCATCACGGTATAGCAAGCTGCCCTGCAGCAGTGTGGACCATGTAAGCCAAGTCTCTTGCTCTTCCTCAGGAGCCCTAGGGCTTTATTTGGTCCTCCCAGCGACCAGCCCAGCCCCTTCCTCCTCACTGTCTGGTCTCCCTCATCTATCATTCGAAGCTATCCAAGTGTCCCTTCATCCTATGCTAGAAATATATGTGCCCTTCTTACTATGGCACAAGCACTCCTGAACCAAACTGAAAACAATTCAGCCAATGACCACACACATGGGAGATCCTCTGCAGTGGGACAGATTTGAGGGTGAGGCACAGTCCTACTATTTATTTACACTCAGGCAAAGGCTGTGACCTGCTTGCACTTCAGTAGCCCTATCTACAAAACCAGGACAAAAGTTTGCCCCAGGGATGCTTTCAACAAGTACACACTTATAAGACACCAGCAAGTGGCCATTAAGTATTCTTATCTGCCTAACCTCTTGGGTGGAGATGACTAGGCTCCCAGAGGTTAGCCCCAAAGGCTTATCTCATCCTTCTCAGCAAACCCAATTTGCCCTGCCCTGGCACTATGCAAGATTTAAAATTTAGACTGAATATCTAACTGTCATGATACTCTACTCCTGAGGAGCCATTCTGTGGGTTTGGTAAAGACATTTGGGGCCTGCTTGTTCCCTTGTACACAGGGGAATTGGCCATGGGGGGTTAGCAGGGAAGACGACAGGTCGGAAAAGGGAAGCACAATGGCCCTCATTAGGAGCACAGCATCTGGGAAGCACAGAGCAAGGAGAGAAAAAGCAGACACCAAGGAGTGTTCCGGAAAGATTCCAGCAGATAGGAATGTTAACCCTGAAGAACCTTAGCCCCTAGTAGCACCCCAACTCACCTTTCTCCACCTGAGCCGTACACACCTCCTTGTATCATGTCTGTCTCCAAGTGCGGCATCATATCTAAGCGCTGGTTAATTCTGGATAAAACGGAATCGGCACTGGCGCTACCCGAGGCACTAGGGTTTGCATTTGTGTCAGAGCTAGCCATTTCCCAAGAGTGTGAAGTGGCCATACCATACCCATAGTTGGTGGTGTTATCCTGGCCATAGCCATAGCCATAACCATAGTTCTCGTAGCCTGCAGATAGGGAGACAGAGGGGTAGAGATAGCCGGGGTGGGGATAAGGGAGGAGGAAGCAGACATAAAGGAAAAAAAAAGTGGTTTTGGTCAAAAACAAGCTAGGGGAACTCTTAGCCACTTGAGGCTGGGTAGACCTTCTCATTGTGCTAGCCCTGGAGACACCCACCTAAACCCTGCTTGACCACATGGGCAATTAGAGAAATATAACTGGTACCGTCCAAAGGAGAGGAGTATGGCCAGATACTTGCCTCTATTTGTCCCAGAGTTCCAAGTTCCATATCCTACAGAAAGCAAAAAAGGGCAATTATTCCTATAGTAGCTTCTAGTACAATATGTACTTAAGCTTAATACAACTTAATTCCAAAGTAGTTGCTCTCAGTACCTGACTCAACTTTCCAAGGTGCTGAACAATACCATACAGACATACCTGGCCACTCCCTGCCCTGATACTCAGCTCTGGGGATGTGGTAGTTAAGGAGCCTCCTGTTTCTAACACTCTCAGGTAATAAACTTGGCTTCTACACTCCTTCCCTACAGACTTAGAAGAAGACCTTCCCACTTGTGGATAAGCACTAACTGGAGGAAGCAAAGAGCTCACAGTGCCTCAGAGACTGCAGGTTACAGTGTCTGCCTAGCATGTGCAAGGCCCTGAGAAGCTTTGTATATAAACATACTGGACACAGCTAATTATGAGGTCTAGGAATAAAACTCAGAGTTTTACCCTGTATGACAAAATAACAAATGACTGAACGACTGACTGGTGACTGACTTACTGACTGAATAAACATTACAAACTACTGTGCAAAAAGTACATATTCGGGGCTGGAGAGATGGCTCAGAGGTTAAGAGCACCGACTGCTCTTCCAGAGGACCTGAGTTCAATTCCCAGCACCCACATGGTGGCCCACAACCATCTGTAATGAGATCTGGTGCCCTCTTCTGTATACATAATAAATAAATAAATTTTTAAAAAAAAGTACATATTCACAATGAAATCATCACCCTGCTGTGGAACTCTGTCCTCTGAGTATTACATGGCCATTGCTGTCTTAAAGTCAGATCAGGTGTCACTGCCCTCATGATATCCTGTAAGATTGAGCCTACTTTAATTCACTTATGAAAGTGGTGAACAACACACAAGGCTCCTTCCCTGCCCAAGGACATATGAACAATTAATGATTGCTTTGAGGAAAACACTTCTGTGATGTAGATGCCTGCAAGTTGTACATGTTCCTAGAAATAACCCCTCCCCCATCTCCTGTAAGTAACCCCAGTTAAACTCAAGTTCACCAAGCTAAACTGGACTGGATTTTCTTCCTTTGGTCAACTATTGGTGTCAGTGCCCCAGGAAAAGCCATGCAACACACCCTATCACCCAACTGGAGCAGAGAAACAAATGGTCCAGGAACCCTAAACATCTGCCTTAAAGGGAGGGCCAAGAAGTCCTTGAATGACGCCATCATATCTAGGTGCACAGTTCATCAGGGGAAGGACAATAAGCAGCTCCCAGAACCAAGCATGGTGATGTACATCTGTAATTCTAGCACTTCAGAGGCAAAAGGACCTCTGTAAGTTCCAAACAAGTTTAGGCTACATAGTAAGTCCCAGGCCATCCTAGGCTACCGAGAGAGACCCTGCTTAAAAAAATCCCAGGGGGCAGAGGCAAGGAGAACTCTGTGAGTTCAAGGCCATCATGGTCTACACAGGAAGTTCCAGGTTATGAGATTCTGTTTTGGATGTTTTAAGACTGTCTCAAAAACAACAACAACAACAACAACAAAAAACAAAATAACCCCCCCAAATAAAACACAAAACAAACAACAACAAAACACTTTGGGTTAGGGGAAGCATAACCCCTAGCTTAAAAAAAAGTCTTTGAAAGAATAATCTGAATCATAAACTAAATGTACTCTGGGTCTGATCATATGTAGTAAAAATTCACACCTTTGGGAGAATAAAGTCCAAAGGTGCAAAAGCCACTTGAGATTCAGAGGGACACACAGTACAGATGCCCACTTAGCTCGTACCTTTGGTGAGAACCCAGTCACCTCCTAGTGCATGCTATCTCTGCTCCACTGACAGACAAACCATACTTATCCTTGGACAGGAAACCGAACCGCAGTGAGAAGACAGCATAGTCAATGACAGAAACAGGGAAACTAAGTGGAGACCATCTGCATTTGGGCTACACACAACAAAATGGGAGGAAGATGGAAACCAGTTAGAAATTCTAGAAGACTACTACATTTAATAAACTGTGGCATGAGAACTCACAAAGCAAACATCCTTTCAGGATGAGAAAACCCAAACCATGTGTCTGTGCAACAAGTATCTCAGAGCAACCGAACCCACAGATGCTGTTCATACTGGAATGCTGCTTGCTGTTTAGAGAACATACGGAAGAGAAAGACCTTAGAAGAGGACAGTGATCTAGGAGCCATTTCCACAGACAAGAGAGAAGGTCAGCAGAGTCACAAGGAGAATCAGAGCTCAGAGCCTGGCCTCAAGGTTGACAGTATCACAAACAGCGGACACCAGCTTTCAGGAGGCAGGACTGGGAGTCAGGCACAAACACACTAGGACTCTGTGGGGCAGGCGCTAAGTGTCATCCAGGCTTCCGCTACCAAGGAGCTACTAGAACCAGATAAGGTAGCACAAGGGAAGGCAGTGGAGTGAGCCAGTGGGCAACTTTACATTTCAAGGACGGACAAATGGCCTCCTATGACAGGATTGCCACCAGATGTTAAGCATAGGCCTGTTAATCCCACTTACTTGGGAGGATCCCAAGTTTAATGCCTACACGAGCTACAGGAGTCCCTTTGGGCAAACATTCACTGCATGCTACTTGCTATACCTGGAATGACTGCAACTCTCTGAGGGACTCTCAGGAGGTGGGGGTAGGGAACTGTTCCTTCAGAAAGAAGCTACATCTAGAATGTGCGTCCATGAGACCTGCCTCTTCAGAAAAGGCATCTCTACTGACTCTGTCTAGAGGGAATGAATTCATGGTTGACAAAGGAAATTTATGTATGTATGTATGTATGTATGTATGTATTGTTTTTTTGAGACAGGGTTTCTCTGTGTCACCCTGGCTGTCCTGGAACTCGCTCTGTAGACCAGGTTGGCCTCAAACTCAGAGATCCACCTGCCTCTGCCTCCTCAGTGCTGGGATTAAAGGCAAATGCTACTGCCACCTGGCATGGTTATTTTTGAGACAAGGTATCACTATGTAGACCAGGCTGACCTCAAACCTCACAGAGATATGCCTACCTCTCCTTCCCAAGTGCTGATGAAAGGCCTGTGTCACCACATCTGGCTATCAGAGGAAATTTCAAAAGAAAGATAAATTGAGTATGGTCCTCTGCACCTATAATCCTAGTACTGAGGGAAGAAAGTCAGGAGGACTGGCAAAAGTTCCATGCCATCTGGTGACACAAAACAAGATCCTGTCTCAAAAAGAGAAGAGACCATATTAAGAGATGCCAGCAGACCAGGTGTGAACATGCTCTACTGGATCAACATTAAGGATTATAATCTACCTGCCCAGCGAGATGACAACCAGGTTGTCATGGCTAATGTTGGTTGTCATCTGGGCTTGACATCTGGAATCAACTAAAATCCAAGCAGCTGGGCAGCCTGTGGGGGATTTTTCTTGACTGGATCATTTGAGGTCAGAACCCACCCTAAATCTGAGCCACACCTTGTGGTGGCAGCCCACAGAAAAGGACAAGGAAGAAGGAAGCTTTTGCTGTTTGCCTGCTTGCCCTCACTCTCGCTGGCAAGTTCCTCTATCCTGCTGCTGAGGTCCTCCTCCTCTGCTGGTTTGAGAACCTTCTTCTTCAGGAGTCCAGTGCAGACTGGAGACCAGAAGTTCCCTAGGAAGAATCCTCCAGGACTCCAGCACCAGATTAGGACTGCTGAGACATCTAGTCTTGTGGACACTACCAGATTCTTGGCCTTTCCATCAGGATACAGTCACTGTTGGATTACCTGGACCACAGCTTATAAGTCACTCTAATAACCCCCTTTTAATATGTGTACACACACACACACACACACACACACACACACACACACACACACACACACACACTGTCAATTAGTCCTCTTCCTTTAGAGAACCCTAACTAACACACAGGTAGATATCAACACAGAATTTTTTTTTTTTTTTTGCTTTCTGTCCTGGAACTTGCTTTGTAGACCAAGCTGGCCTCAAACTCACAAAGATTCACTTGCCTCTGCCTCCTGAGTGCTGGGATTAAAGGCATGCACAACCATACCCAGCTAAAATTAGTGGAAAAGTAAGTTGGAGGAAAAACTCATAATGCACTTGGGTGGTAGAGGCAGGTAGATCTCTCTGAGTTGGGAACCGGTCTAGTTTTTTTTTTTTTTTTCCAATTACAAATAATATAGCCATGGCCTATGGCTCAATTTTCTTGCTAGCTAGCTCTTATAACTAAACTTAGCCCATTTCTATTAATCTGTATGTCGCCACGTGTTCCGTGGCTTTACCTTCAACACAGAATTTATGATGTAACTTCAGTATTAGGGGAGTCAATGTCCTCTCCTGGCTGCTGAGGGCACCAGGCACATAAACAATGCACAGATACACATGCAGGCAAAAGATGCATATAATTTAAATTTTAAAACTGAAAATAAATTAATGAAAAAGTCAATGTATGGCTAAACATGGTGGTACAAAATGCCTTTAGTCTTACTAGGCAGAAATAGGCAAACCTGTGAGTTTAAGCCTGGTCTACGTAGCAAGTTCCAATCCAGATAGGGTTACACAGTGAGAACTTGTCTCAAAACAAAACAAAAATCTCTTCAGGATTTATTTTGATAAAATATGATGCAATGACTTTAAAATTTTATGTGCAAAAGCAAACAAATTATAAGTAAGACAGTTTTTTAAAAAGAGTAAAAAAAAGCCAGGTGTGGTGGCACATACCTTTAATTCCAGCACTTGGAAGACAGAGGCAGGTGGATCTCTCTGAGTTTGAAGCCAGCCTGGTCTACATAGTGAGTTCCAGGACAGCCAAGGGTACACAGAGAAACCCTGTCATGAAAAACCCCAAACAAAACAAAAGAAACAAATAATTAAAAAGACAAGAAAGGTGGCACACGCCTTTAATCCCAGGAGGCAGAGGCAGTTAGATCCTGTGAGTTCAAGGCCAGCCAAAGCTACACAGTGAGACCCCCTGAACCCCTGCCTCAAAAAACAAACAAACAAAACCAGAGAAAAGAAAAGAATAAATCCAGGGGCTGAAGCGATAGCTCAGCAGTTAAGAACACTTGCTGCTCTTGCACGGGACCCTTTCAGCACCCACATGGTAACTAATAACTATCTGTCCATTTCTACAGGATCATCAGGGCACCACACACATGTGGTGCACAGACATACATGTAGGCAATACACCCACACACATAAAATAAACACAAATAAATCTAAAAAAGAAAACTGCCAAAAAGTTAAAATAAAAGGACAAATCCATGGGACTCAAGACTTAAGAGATTTCAAGACTTATATTATCCAATAATTAACATACACTAGGCCACTGAAAGAGAACAGAGACTTTAGAAATAGTAATAGATAATTGATTTTCAATGGATACAAAGGCAATTCAACAGACTTACTTGAGTTTCATTCTGGAAGCCACATAAAGGTAGAAGGAGAGAACCTATTCCCGTAAGTTGTCTCCTCTGACCTTCACATGCATGTGGAGGCACATGCACATAAATAAATGGAAAGAAAAGGGAAAGGAAGGATGCAAACAGGCCAGCTAGATGTCTCAATGGGACCCAAACGGTGAAAGAAGAGAACAAACTCCTGAGACCAGCTCTCCTCAGGTCTGGGCTGCACTGGCAGCAGAGCAGCAGCTGTGGCGCTCACTGGGTGGCTACTTCTGTTGATTCCCAGTTCATTTATCGACTGGAAAGTCCCTTCAATGTGTGTCCACTGGCTTAGACAGCCTAGCTGCAATCCTGAAATGCAGCTAGATACTCACGGGCAGGAGGGCTGAAAGAACAGCTTGGTCTCTCCTCCATCAACCTTTTCCAGTTGCATTCAGCAGAAGATGGCTCTGAATGTACTCAATACAAAATCATAAACTTTCTCTAAACACTATTAATTTTTTTTTTTGCAAATTTTATTTTGTAACTCAATTGTAATACTCTCTAGTAAAAACGTTGTAGGCAATGTCATATGTTCCAATGTCAAAATCTGCTACACTCTAACAGGCTTCTTCCCAGATCCTCAAGGGAGATTTACTGAAGCTCTATCTTTGGTCAAGAACCATATTACTTCCACAAAATGTGAAAAAGTCATGAGTCAATGTTTTACAGGCCAGCTTACTCAGTAGCACAGCTATCACTTACAGATTGCCCCAAAGAAGCACAAGCTATTCAAATGGGCCACAGTACCATTCCTCAGTTTGGGTTTAATTAAGCAAGACACGGTGAGAGCAAAGCCTTAGAAGCAACCAAGCAGAAGGCAGAGCACTCTGGTTCCCACCAGGGCCACACTTACCATAATCACAGGTGGGCTGGGCGCTGGTGTCAGAGTATGTCGACTGCAAAGTGGTTTCGGATCCTTGGACAAAACCTAAACGTATGTACAAGGTGGTTAATTTCCCCCAAACCAGCCATAGGAAAGTGACTAAGGCGACATTTCAATAGAAACTAGCAGGCAGGTCTCCCTTCAGCTGAGAAACCTCTAAAACCTAGTGGTGCACAGACATGCACTCAGGCAAAACACTCATATGCATGAAATTAAATAAACTAATTTACTTAAAAAACAAACAAACAAACCCACAGAGGGGCTGGACAGATGGTTCAGGAGTTAAGAGAAACTGCTGCTCAATCATGAGGACTAGAGTCAGATCCCAAAACCCACATCAGGCAGCTCACAGCCACCTGTTAACTCCAGCTCCAAGGGGTCTAATGTCCTCTTCTGGTCTCCAGGGGCACCTTCATACACATGTCTGATACACTCACACAAACACATACACGTAAATGCACAGAGACACATATAAACAAAATACAAATTTAAATACACAAAACCACAAGCCTCTGAAAGCAAGGCTGGGGAAGCAGCTCAGCTAGTAAAGTGCTTGTTGCACAAGCGTCAAGACCTGAGTCTCATCCCCAGACCCATACAAAGGGTGGTGTACAGTTCCCAGAACTGGGGGAAGACACATGTGAATCCTTGGGCTTGCTAACCAGCCAGCTTAGTGCAATCAGCAAGTTCTAGGCTAATGGGACCCTGCTAAAAAAAACCAAGGTAGT
The DNA here is from genome assembly GCA_902168415.1 of Peromyscus melanophrys. Lineage (NCBI taxonomy): Eukaryota > Metazoa > Chordata > Mammalia > Rodentia > Cricetidae > Peromyscus > Peromyscus melanophrys. Next base: position 21,663 of record CABHPR010153273.1, read on the forward strand.
TGGCACCAGAAAAATGACACCAAAGTTGACCTCTGGTTTATACATAAACCTGTACACATATTGTGTGCATACATAACACTAAACACGAAAAATATTCACTGGAGAGTTCAACTGGAGAGAATAATCAGGATAATGTATCCAATCTAACCTTTTCCACTGTTTTTTTTTTTTATATAAATCCATTAATAGCCCTGCCACCAAAATGCTCCCAGACTTTATGTAATATGGTAATTTGAGGTCTCACTGCACTGCTTAAGCTGTAATAGCTGGAACTACAGGCATGGATTATCACAGTCAGCTATGTAATGTGGTTTCTCTTCAGGTTTTGTTTTGTTTTGTTCCCCCCCCACCAGAAGTGAGGATCTAATTCAGGGACCTGTTCTCCACTACTGAGCCCTATCTCTAGCCCTGATTTGGTTTGTTGAGTATGGTCTAGATACAGAACCCCAAATGCTGGGGTTACAGTATGCACCCTGGTGCGGTGGGTAGTTCATTAGGCCAGCACTCCATCACAGTACTGTATCTCCAGTCCTCCTTTTTTATTGACTTTGCATTTTGAGATGTATTCACTTAGTTGCCCAGATAGGCCTCGAATTCACTCTGTAACCCTGGTCGGTGTTGAACTTGTGACTCTCCTTGGATGTTAGAATTACAAGCCTGTGCTACCTGGCCTGGCACATACCATGCAATTTACGTATAGCTGTCAGTTACCTGCTAGGGACTTACTCCAGAACAGGCTCTCCCATTCAAAGAAAGGTAGTTCACAAATGCTGAAGTCCCTTTTATAAAATGCCCGTTGTATATTTTAAATCATCTTTAATTACTTATAAGACTTAACATGATGTAAATTACATATAAAGTCATACCGTATTATTTATCATATAACAGCAAAAACTCTGTACATGGTTAGTAGAGACACACTTTCCCCCCCAAATATTTTCAATCCTCTATTGGCTGAACCCACAAAAACAGAACTCGAAGATGTAGAAGGCTGAGTATACTGCAACTGTAATGAAACACTACATCTTGACAGACACACATTCTGAGTTCAGTAAGAAAACTGCAGAGCAAAGGGTTTATGTTTACTCATAAGAGAGTCTTAGCTCCTCTATAAACAAACAAACAAACAAAAAAAACAAACTAAAGATAGGGACTGACAGGTGGGGCAAATCTGTATCTCCCAGACGGACAGACAGACAGACACAAACACAGACACACAGACACAGACACACAGACACACACACACACACACACACACACACAAAGTGAGTACTTGTCAGGCATGCAGAAGACCCTGAGGTTCCATCCCCAGCACTGCAAATACAGAGATGGAGAAGGATGCTGATAACCAACCTCTGAGATGAACTGCAATGATTCTGCCTTCCTGAGAGGACACTCTTCCCACCCCACTCTAGAGTAACAGAGGTAGCTGGTGTGATCACTAAGTCATGTAGAAATGACTGACTTTTGAGCCTTCTGGACTGTTCTTTCTTGGATCTTTCTAGTCTGAGGAAAAACAGCTGCCACATTGATAGGGTTCTTCTGGTGGCCCTACAGAGCAACCCATATGGCACATAACCACAGCTAGAATTAATTTGCCAGATACAGGAGCTTGAGTCATGTTGGAGGTAGGGACTCCGGTACCAGACAAGCTTTCAGATAACAACTGTCACCCTAAATGTAATCTAGGCCAGAACCACCAGCTTGTGCATTCTGAACACAACGAAGCTGTGAGATAAGTGTTCTATAAAAAAACAGTACATGTCAGACCTTTGTTCGAAGGCCTGATTCTAGATTTTTTTTTTCCTGCTGTTTTTCTCCTGTTCCCACCCTCCCCACCTCATACTAGAGATGGGTTCCAAAGCTGAATGTGCTGCTCTTGCAGAGAACTGAGTTTGGTTCCCAGCACCAGCATGTTGGCTCATTACCACCTGCAACTCCAACTCCAGGGGATCTGACATCCTCTTCTGGCTTCAATAGACATCCACACACACGTGCACACACCCACATATAGGCACACACGCACATAGTAACAGTGACATACAATTCAAAGCTTCCAGGACTTAACCTCTAAGTTATACTAAAGTGACTTAATCCAACACAAAGGAAAATGAGTTCAAGGCCAGCCTGGGCTATATTTCAAAATGGGAACCAGCCCAAGATATAGTGTGGGACTCTTTTTTGTTGTTGTTGTTTTTTGGAGACAGGGTTTCTCTGTGTAGTTTTGGTGCCTGTCCTGGATCTTGCTTTGTATACCAGGCCGGCCTCAAACTCACAGAGATCAACCTGCCTCTGCCTCCCATGTGCTAGGATTAAAGGCACGCGCCACCAGCCACCACCGCCTGGCCTTAGTGTGAGACTCTTAACAAAAGTGTCTTAAAATGTCTTTGAATCTTTTACGGGTTTTTGTTTTCTGAGACAGAGTTAATGTAGCCTAGGCTGGTCTTCAACTTACATTCCTGTCTCTTAAGTGCTGGGATTATAAGAATGTACCATAAGGCTGGGCGGCAGTGGCGCACACCTTTAATCCCAGCACTCGGGAGGCAGAGCCAGGCAGATCTCTGTGAGTTCAAGGCCAGCCTGGTCTACAGAGCTGAGATCCAGGACAGGCTCCAAAACTACACAGAGAAACCCTGTCTCAAGGAGAAAAAAAAAAAAAAAGGTTACTGCTGGCTTTTAGTCTAACAAGAGGAAAGGGAAACTAATCAACTCATTAGCTTGGCTACTTCAGTGCCCATAAAACCCAGGATTACAGCCTAACAAGACCTGAAGCTGAAATTCAAACTTGGCCATTAGTAAACTAATTCAGTTTCCTCATCTGTAAATATAAATGCCCTATTATCAAGCTATCTCATAAGATAAAATTCATCCTCTTGTTCTTCAGTAGCCCTGTTTCTAAATGCAGAAGAACAGTTTTCAATTCTTGGTCAGACCTGGTGAAGAGAATTACATCTTAATTCTAGAGACATTAAGCATTAGTTCTACTTAACGATTTTCCTTTCCAACTAATATTGCTGCAAAACCCCCCA
>CABHPR010153275.1:0-19414 GCA_902168415.1 Peromyscus melanophrys
TCTCTAATCCAATCTTCCAAAGGTGCAGATCTTGCCTTTAATGGCCTGATTATTCTTTTGCATGCTGCATTTGCATTCTCAAAGGCCAAAGATTCAATTATTATCTGACTAGCCTCTAAATTCGGAACCATTCTCTGTACTGCTGAAGTTAATCTTTGTAAAAAGTCTGTGAAAGATTCTTTTGGGCCCTGTATAACCTTTGTGAATGACTGAGTTTTTTTTCCTGGTTCCTCAACTCTGTCCCATGCATTTAAGGCTGCGGTTCGACATAGAACTAGGATTTGGACATCATATAAACATTGTTCTTGTACTGAAGCGTATTGGCCTTCTCCAATAATCTGATCCTGGCAGACTTGTATTCCATTATCCCTCCATTGTCTTTCTATATTTCTAGCCTCGTTGCTGAACCACATTTTCCACTGAAGATTTTGTCCAGGCTCAAGAACAGCCTGTGCTAGATCCCGCCAGTCCTTTGGTAAAATCCTATTACAAGTTGACCAGGTGTTTAACATTTGTTTTACATATGGAGAATGCATGCCATAAGATGCTATTGCCTCCTTAAATCTTCGTAAGTCTAACATTTCAATTGGAATCCAAACATTTTGTTCATTCTCTTCACCAGGTAGCTGCTCTATGGTTACCGGATAAATTAAAGGTGATTGTGTGAAAACAGGTTTTCTTTCTGTAACCTTATGATTCAATTTTGAAACAACTTCACTGTTAATTTCGTCTGTCTGAATTTGAATTTCTCTATAATTCATTTTTACAGGTTTAACAGGTTTTTCTGAGACTGTTATCCTGGCACTTAAATTGACTATCTTTTTAAATAGTACAATGAGGATAAGAAAAGTAATAAGCTGAATAATTCGATCAATATTAATATTCTCATATAGTTGTTCCATTGTCAGAGTGCCTAAAATTTCAAACAAAGCCCAATTTTCTTCCAATGTACACATAAAGCCCATTTTTTTTTATGTAGAAAAAAATTCTCTTTTAAATAGATATGTTAATTGACTTACCAAGTCTTCGTAGAACAGTAGAAATTCGAGGGAATTTCAAAACAGCCACCTGGTGTTCGAGGTGTGAATCCAGAGAAAGAGAGAGAGCAAAAAAGCGTAGCTGCTTGACCCAAGTCAAGCCTTAGCTTTACAGGCAGGGGTCCTGTTCAGCAGGGCAGGCCTGAGTTGTTTGTAACACTAGCTTTAAGCAAGTAGCAACAGCTGCGGCTCAGTCAGACCTAGGCCCGAGCTAGGGAGCCGGGCCACTCAGGCCGGAACCCGGACCTGCGGCCAAGCAAGCCAAGCGGTTTTTAATGGATTCTTGTCACGTTGGGCGCCAAATGTAGATGTAACCAACCGTCTTATAAATAAGAAACACAGAACCAATGCAAAGAAGAAAGCCAAGAGGTCAGAGCTAAGAGCTAAAACCTTACCCTTCCTCCTGCAGTGATCCTACCTCTCCGAAGGAGCCGCTACTTCCTGTGTTAAAGTCTTTATATAGTCTCTGTTCTGCCTTCTCATTGGTTGTAAACCCAACCACAGGACTGCCTCATCACGGCCTGTTTGTATAGACCTCCAGGTGTTCTATGGTTGGTATTGAGATTAAAGGCATGTGTATCCAATGCTGACTGTGTCCCTGAACACACAGAGACTTACCTAGCTCTGTCTACCAAGTGCTGTGATCACAAGCGTATACCACCACTGCCCTGCTTTCCTATGGCTTGCTAATAGCTCTGACCCCCAGGCAACTTTATTTATTAACATACAATTAACATTTTGGTACAAAAGAAAAATATCACCATACATGTGTTTTAACACAGCAACAGAAAACTAAGACACTGCTTTTGGACTTTTCACCCTTAAAACCATTTTCCAAGGTGCTCATTCTGAAACAGGGGTTTCACCTGTTTCGTTCTCGCTTCAGTACTGGCTCCCTTAGGAGATAACTATCTACTCTAGCTTTGAAGACCTTGAAACCTATTTGTAATCTCCTCCTTCAAGTTTGATTTGTTCTGCTAACTTTGGAAGGCTAGGGGTTTTCTGAATGTGCCACCGAGTTTAATAAATGTTACCATCCACTCGGCACTCTCACCACACACACCATTCCCGCCTGGTAGTTTTCCAAAACAAGTTGCACTTAGCTTTTAAGATGTGCTACAAGCTGGTCGTGGTGGTGCATGCTTTTGATCTCAGCACTCAAGAGGCAGAGGCAGACACATCTCTGCATTCAGGTGTGGCCTAGTATAGATATTGAAATCTTGTCTCAAAACAAAAACACACAAGAAAGGCGTGATACAAATATTATGCCTTCTAGAGGTCTTTCACAATTACCCCTGTCAGAACTAATGTTTGCATTCCCTGTTATCAGAGTCTTTATAAATATTGCTACTAATATATGTTATATTATTTCATAGTTGCTGTAGTATATGTCTCACACGAGAGTCCAACCTCTATAATTTTAGAGAGTTTTTTGTACTCACTTACCCATCCCTATGTACACTGTTACTCAACAAGAACTTCTGAACTGCTGATCTACAGTATGATCAACAGTCTTGGGCTATCTCAACTATGCTATAGTGCCACGGGGTATTAGGACGTAGTGGGAAGCTTAAGAGGAGGACCCAGAGGGAAATAATTAGGTCAATGAAGGGCCAGCTCTTGAAAGGAACTGATGATGCTCTCTTTCCCTTCCAGGGAACTGAGGTCATCGGGTTTAACAGCAAGTACCTTTACCTGCTGAGCCATCTCATTGGCCCACATGGTATTTTTTAAAATGAGTTTTTATTTTCCCTAGGTCAATGACAGTAACTCTCTGCTGGTTGCAACTAAGAATATCCACAGAAGAGGAAACTGGAGCCAGCAGTAGTTACAAGAAAGAGATCACATAATGAGAAAATATGGCATTGGTTATTAAGCCTACTTGGAGTGGATTTTAAAAACATGGAGAGGACATGGCACTCACAGGTCTTGTGGCATGCGAGCAAAATGGTATGCTCCACCTTTGTCCAGTGACTAATGGAGGCAGATGCAGAGATCCATGGCTGGGCACCAGGCTGAGCTCAGGGAATCCAATTGATGAGAGAGAGGAGGGATTCTGCACATGAGGGACATTGAGATCATGATGGGAGGACGTGCAGAGATAACTGGCCACACTAGTGGAAGCCCATGAACTGTGGACTGGTGGCTGTGGAACCCCCATGGAACTGGACTAGGCCCTCTGGATACAGAAGACAGTTGTTTGGTTCGAACTATTTGGGGGGCACCCAGACAAGGGGATCGGGATCTGTCCCTGGTCTATGGTCAGGCTTCTGGGAATCAGGTGCCTGCGGTGTGACACCTTACACAGCCTTGGTGCAGCAGGGAGGGACTTAGACCTGCCTAGGCTCAGTGTGCTGGGCTCTGCTGACTCCCCATGGGAGACCTCGATTTGGGGGATGTGGGGTGACTCGGGAAAGAAGGCTGGGGAGTGGGGGAGGGAGGAGGGGGGATCTGTGGATGGTATGTGGAGTGAGTAGAAAATTTCTTAATAAAGAAAAAAATTCGAAATGAAAAAAAATGATATGCTCCAGGGATGGACATTTACGTGTGGGGTTAATGTTTATTAAGTGGTAAACTACTTAAAGTTCAAACATGTCCATTATTGGGATCAAAATATAGTCATTAAATTTGAGACTGTTAAAGTCTTTATTTCTTACATTGATAGGTCTGAGGTAGGCAAAGGTGGACTCAGCATTGGATCCTGTAAGATAATTAATTCAGTTTTACTAGATCACATGTAGTATATTGCTTAGAAGTCAAAGCCTTCCAATTCAAATGGCAATTTGGAAGATCCAGTGGATTCTGAGGGTCAGAACATTCCAGCTCCTCAAGTCTTCCCTGTGGCCAAGGAAGCCCGCCTGCCCTGCTCTGGTAGCCTATTGTGTTCTTATGGAAGATTCTTTGTTCAAGCAATTTGGTATCATGCTTCATACCTATAGCCCTCTTAGACCTCTAATTAGCTCTATAAGTAGGATCAGGCCCCAGGATGTTCTGAAAGTGCTAGAGGATTATTATGTGATTAATAACATGGTTGATGGAATCGCCATTATCAAACTGGATATGGCCTCTCTCCACTGAAATAAACCAACTCAGCCATGGTACTTCTATAAAGATTCTTATCTCAAAAGCTTTTTTTCTCCATGATAATAAATAGAAATCATTGAAAGAAGTTTGTTTTGTCTGGCTGGGCACCAGTAACTCTTTATTATATTGTTTTGGGACTCTATGGAACATCTCTTTCCAAAAGATATCACACTGGATTATTACATTAATAATATCACTATGATGGGACTCTGTGAGCAAGAAATGTTTGCTGCCATGGATATCTTGGTAAGAGACATATAGACTAATTCTTCAGCCACAAAGCCTTTACTCTACATTGTGGGAAGAGCCATGATGACTAGGTACATGTGCTGAGGGCTTGGTCCCCTACCCATGGTGCTATGGGAGACATAGACTCTTTAGGAGGCAGGCTTCATGGGGGGCTGTATCTTTAGATTGCTGGCAGTCTGTCCATTTGTGGGGTGCTGGTCTTCTCCTTTTGTCAATGTTCGAGTTTCTGTCTCTTTCCAGTGGCTTTGTTCTTGTCACATTGCTGCTTTGCCATAAGCCCACAAAGCATGAACTGAGACCCCAGAACCCCCAGAACTGTGAACCAAATGAAACCCTTGCTTTTTACCTCTTTATTTTTAATGGCAATAGAAAGCTAATGCCTAGATCTTATTTTCATAGGAATCTGTATGTACCTTTGAGGGCATTATAAGTTTCCTGGGAGGACCATGGTGTCTGAAGGCACATGTCCTTGAAAGAAAATAACTAGGGGCTGGAGAGATGGCTCAGAGGTTAAGAGTACTGGCTGCTCTTTCAGAGGACCTGAGTTCAATTCCCAGCACCCACATGGCAGTTCACAACTGTCTGGAACTCCAGTTCCAGGGGATCTGACACCCTCACATAGACACACATGCAGACAAAACACCAATGCATGTAAAAAAAGAAAAGAACTGTTTGTTGGTCTAATAGCCCATAAGAAAGAGCCTTTCTATGGTTTGGGGACAACATATACCAAATTTGGTAGTGTTGTCCTCTCATGTCCCATGTGATGAGAAAACCTTTAAGTTGAGTTCCATTACTCTCCAACTGGCTGAGCTGGCAGGAACCATTCTTCTGCCCGAACCTGACAAAGGTGTCCAGTGGAACCCCAAGAGTATCAAATATGATTACCAGTTCTCAAACAACACTGTAGCAGGACATAGACACTGACTATGGCATACAGACCTTGGGTAATTGCTTGGCCACGTGGCAAGAAACTAGTAAAGAACAAGAGTTAATATTGGATGACCATACTTAGGAGAGACCATGGACTGACTCCTGAGGAGAACGCATAATGATCACCAAAAGTCTCTGATGGTGGAAAAGGCTCTTCTCAATAAGGTGGACATGAAGGTCTGTTCTCTATCACTGAGCCACTGTCTCCAGTAACCCAGCACTTGTTCAGTATGCTCATAAACTAAAATGCTACAGAGCAAGGCAGGGAGGTTATGCACAGCTCAGAAATGTGGACACACCCTTATCTGACTGAGTCTCCAACTTCCTCACTGCAGTGACCAAGCCTGAAAGTCAACATGCCAGTGTGCCCAGCGGGAGAAGTCATCTTCATGGTAGCTGGCTGATTACATCAGACTCTTCATAATAAAACAAGTGGCAACTTGTTTTTCCTGGAATAAACACTCACTGTGGACCTAGGTTACATCTGCTTCCCTTCTTACCAAGCTTCTTTCCTGAACTGTGTGATCTTTATGGATGTATTATTGATCAGAATGGTACCACACTCATACAAAATGGCTTCTACCACTGAGTAAAAGATATCAGAAAACAGGTTGACTGTGAGATTCACCAATCTTATCATTTAGCCTGTCATGGTTAATACTGACTGTCAACTTGACAGAATCTAGAATTACCTAGGAGATGAACCTCTGGCATGCCTGTGCAGGATGTTCTAGATTGGGCTCACTGAAGTGGGAAGACACACCCTAACTTAGGCAGTACAAATTCATGGGCGTGGTTCCAGACTGAACAGGAAGGAGAAAGCTCTGGCCAGCAGCAGCCAATGTCTACTTCCTGACTACGGAAGCAATGTGACATTGCCCTGATGTTCCTGCCTCCACGACTTCCCTGCCATGACAGACTGTGGTCATTTGAGCTGTAAAGCAAAATAAACATTTCTCTGCTCTAGTAACTTTCATCAGAGCAATGATAAAGGTAATGTGCAGCTTACTCAGCTTCCTGTGAGAACAACAGAACACCTGAACAAAGACCCACATCTCACAACAGTGAAAGGAGGGAAAAAAAAAAAACCTCAATTTTAAATGAAATCAAATGGTATTGCCCAGAATACTTTTTACCTTAAAAGAAAGGTACTTTTACGGTATTCTGGTGTATATAGAATGTGCTGAACTGGCAATCAGAGCGTGTTGTTTTCCCTGTGAAAAGCGATGGTCAGGGGCATGGTATGACTCAGTGACAACTGGCAGCCATTTTCTTTTGTGACCCTGTAGGTCTGGGTTTTGTTCAGAGGTCATAATAAATGAGGAAGAATATTTCCACATGGCAAAGGCAGACACTCTTCCCTTGCATTGGGGTGTTTCGTGGTCCTCTTGCCCTTGGGAGAAGAGGCCAATAAATAGGTATATGGCTGTAGAGGTCAGCGGGTGTGTGGTGTGGGATTTCAGTCACTGATCTTTTTGTGAGAAAGAAATGGATTTGGTGTTCAGTATAGGACAGAGAGATACATGGGGTTGACTGGTGGAACCCCCACCCCCAGTCACCTCATACAGCTGCAGTAATTCTTTCGTTAAAATTTTTTTATTCATTTTACATACCAACCACAGATTCCCCTCTCATCCCTCCTCCTGCTCCCCCAACCCCCACCTAGCCTCACCCCTCATCTCCTCCTTCAAAAGGGTAAGTTCTCCCATGGGGGGACAGCAAAGCATAGTACGTTCAGTTGAGGCAGAACCAAGCCCCTCCCTGCTGCCTCAAGGGTGAGCAAGGCCTCCGACCATAGGTGATGGGATCCAGAAAGCCAGCTCATGCACCAGGGATAGATCCTGATCCCACTGCCAGGGGCCCCTCAAACGGACCCAGCTACACAACTGTCTCCCGTATGCAGAGGGCCTAGTCAGGTTCCATGCAGGTTCCACAGCTGTCGGTCTAAAGTTCGTGAGTTCCCAGGAGCTTGGTTCAGTTGTCTCTGTAGATTTCCCCATCATGATTTGATCCCCCTTGCTCACAGATTCCCTCTTCCCTCTCTTCGACTGGACTCCCAGAGCTTGGCTTGGTGCTTGGTTGTGGATCTCGCTGCAGTGTTCTTTAAACACAGAATCAGTGAGTTTCCCTGTCTCCTCTTCCTGATTCAAATGTCAACTTAATTTGTGTTCAAGAACTCTGACACTTTGGGCTGCATCCTAGGTCTATTGTTACAGAGTGGAAGCAAGAAAACTGCTTCCACCCTACCCCGAGGAGCTGGGAAGAGAACCCAGGGCCTTGGGATGCTAGGCAAGCCCTTCACCACTAAGTCACACCCAGAGCCTTCTCCAAGAGTTCTAATCTGAGTGCTTTCTCTGACACTTCTCTGAAGTTACTTGACAGTCCCAACCCCAGTTTTCATCTATAAAATAGGAATGATAACCGCATCCCATCAGAGGGTTTGGGTGGGAGTAAATGAGATAATCTGTATGCAATGCACACAGGAAGGCTCAATGACAGCAGCTAACCTTGTTGGTGATTGATGTGAAAATACCCAAAGTTAGTTATTATTTGTACTGTATCAGCTTCCTTCCTTTCCTTCCCAGGTTACTCTTTTCTTAGAGAGTTACTTTGGCCGCATCTTGCCTGTACAAAGGTCAGAGGAAGTATGCTTTTTTCACTGGTGGGAGGGGGACTGTGTGAGAGTCATTCAACATTGCTATCGATGAGCTGTGTGCTGAAAGGGGACCATTCTGACTGTAATATGAAGAGCTGGACTCCCTTTCCTTTGTTTTTTTTTTTCCCCAGGGTTGGCATGGCTCAGTGGGCAAAAGTACTTCAGTGTAAGTATGAAGACCCAAGTTCGAATTCTCCAAACACATATGAAAGCCAGACATGTAGTGTTAGAGTCTGCAGCCCAGTGTTCCTATGGGGAGATGGAGATAGATACAGGAGAATCCCCAAAAGTTTACAGGTCTGGCATGCACAGAAGAAAAAAAAAAAAAACAAAGAGACCATTTCATATGAGGTAGAAGTTGAGGACTGACATCTGAGTTTAACCTGACCTCTACAAGTCCTAATTCATACATGCACACTCACATACACCTTTCATTTACTTTTACGTGTGTGTGTGTGTGTGTGGCTGTGTATGTGTGTTTGTGTGTGTGTGTGTCTGTGTGTGTGTGTCTGTGTGTGTGTCTGTGTGTGTGTATGTTGTGTGTGTGTGTCTGTGTGTATGTGTGTGTGTGTGTGTGTGTGTGTGTGTGTATGTTGTGTGTGTGTGTGTCTGTGTGTGTGCCAACAGAGGCCAGAAGAGGGTTCTGGTTCCCCCGGAGCTGGAGTTAACAGTGGTTATAAGCTGGCTCAGTGTGGGTGCTGGGAATCAAACTCAGGTTCTCTACAAGTGAACCTGCTCTTACCACTGAACCACCTCTCCAGCCCCCTAAAACATTTTTTAAAACATTGGTTCAAAGGATCAAACCTTCGGAATGAGTCACAAGATGGTAACTACTTAGCTCTACTGTGAGGCAACAGGTGAGCTAAGCTGTGGGGGTACATACTCCCTAGACACGCCAGCCCAGAAACTCCCCCAAGTTTCTTGTTTCCTTTAAGAAGCAGGGTCTGACACTGACTGGAAAACCTGAGCCATCCTGCATGGAAAAGGCAGGATGCAAGAGGAGCTTCTGCTGCATTGAACTGACAGCTTGGGAGCAGGCTGCTGGGAGGTGGGGAGTTATTTAAGACATGATGTCACGGCAAGACATTTTATCATTAGCTTCGAGGAAGCCCTTCTGAATGTCATTCCGCTAACTGAACTTTAACACACTGTGTTTAAAAAGGCACTCAGAGGAGAAAGGCCCAGCAAGAAGGAGATACATGATAATTTTTAGAAATTTCAACTTACAATCTTCAGTTCTTCAGTCATCCTCATGGTAGCACTGAAGTGGTAGAGAGCAGCCATTACAAACATTTCCCAATGTGGTGGTTTGAATGAGAATGGCTCCCATAGGCTCATATATTTGAATATTCATACTCGGTCGAAAGTTGGTGGTACTGTTTGGCAAGGACTAGGAGGTGTGGCCTTGTTGGAGGGGGTGTGTCACTGGGAATGGGCTTTGAAGTTTTTAAACGCCCATGCCCCCCCCTCTCTGCCATATGGTTGTATCTTAAGATGTGAGCTCTCAGCTGCTGCTCCAGCACCATACCCATCACTGCTGCCATTCTCCTCACTATAATCATCATGGATTCTAACCCTCTGAAACCGTAATTCCCCACAAAATACTTGCTTTTGTAAGTTGCTTTGGTCATGGTGTCTCATCACAGCATTAGAAAAGTAACTAACCCACATGTTAAGAAAAGTATAAATGTCTTCACAAAGGACTCTATATTATGTAATATACCTTTTCACAGGATGGGGGATAAATATTCCCTAAAGAAAAAACAAACAAACAAAAAACCCAAAACCTGGAATAGTGTGCAGAAGAAAATAGACAATTTACCTAGAAAACGATAACAACAAGAAAGAGTTAGAACTAACTAACAGATCATGGGTCTATGGATATAACTTACCAGAGAGTACCTGCTTTTGTCTGCAAGGTCCTGGGTTCAATCCTCAGTACTGCAGAAAGAAAGAAAGAAAGAAAGAAAGAAAGAAAGAAAGAAAGAAAGAAAGAAAGGAAGGAAGGAAGGAAGGAAGGAAGGAAGGAAGGAAGGAAGGAAGGAAGGAAGGAAGGAAGGAAATAGTTTTTTAAAGTACCTTAATTCATAATAGTGATAAAATCTACACAACATCTGAATGGACTAGGAACCCTGAAGTCCTCTTTTGGGAACACCAAATTTAATGAATATAGATGTTCTTAAAAATGGGGACATACACATAAGACTATATCGATAATTCATGATTTTAATACAGCATAATCATGATTAGAAATCCAATTCTTTATGAGCCCCCATATGCAAAAATGATATACCTAAATCTACCTTTAAAATAGGAATATTTACAATAGGTAATAATGCATACCATAATTCTGCAATAATAATGATAATGGTAATAATAACAAATAAATGAAATAGAGTACTCACCTATTCATAGAGGAACTTCATATAGAATAATTGTGGCATTACAAACCAACAAAGGACAGAATTCTTAGTAGCTGATAATGGGAAAACTGGCTCACTCCGTTTAGAAAAGTAGCGTTGCATATTCCTATAATGGCAAATGCAACATTAACATCAGATAGATTGAAAACCCTTATGTGAAAGATAAAACAATAAAGTAAAAATAACATAGGATAGACTATTTCATCTAGCTATCATCTATCTATCTATCTATCTATCTATCTATCTATCTATCTATCTATCATCTATCTATTTATTTTGTAGTGCTGAGGACTGAACTCAGGGTCTTGTGTGTGCTGGACAAGCTCTCTACCACTGAGTTTCATCTCCAGCCATGACCTCTTTGACAGAGGTCTAGAGACTGGCTTTTAACGTAACATCAATTCATCCAGGAAAATTCATGCAGTAGAAAAATGGGCACAGGAGCTAAATAAGCAGTTTACAAAACCAAAGTAAAACAGGCTAACAACACGAAGAGAGACAGACTCACTGCTAATTAGAGACGTGAGAAATGAAACCCTAACTTTATATCTAGCCACAATGAAAAGACGAGGCCCTGCAAATTCTGGCTGGGAGGTGGAGACAGAACATTCATACTTGGCTTCTGGAAGTTGGGTTAGCCTTCCTGAAGAGCAACCAGTCACCCCCTTGCCACTATATTAGCCAACTCAACGCTGTGACCAGGGGACCAGCACTCACAAGGAGAGAAGGTTACTTTGGCCTCACAGTTTCTGAGGTTTCTGTCTACGGACAGACAACCTGCACAATCAATTTATTGCCAGAGATGAAGTAGAGTGGCATGATTACAAGGGGACAGTAAAGTGACATTGCTCCTCTCAAGGCAGCCGGGAACAGGGCTGAGGAACAACACCACCACATGCCAGGGAACTAGTTTCTCCAACAGGGCCCCACTTCCAGACATCCCATTCTTCAATAACCCCTCAGTAGATTAAGTTAAGGCTGCCACGGCAGCAACCTCAGTCAGTCCTCACCAGCACTGCCAGCTGCGACCACGCCTGAAACACACACGCCTTTGGGAGACTCATTGTCCCTGTAGCCATAACAATAACTATAGTCACACATCCAGGTTGTTCTTACAAATCCATTCCTGGCCACAAGTCCTAAGGAATTTGCACGGATGCCCATAAGAAGACATCAAACAAGACTCTGCACCGTTTATTACTAGTAATCAGCACTTGGAGGCTGACACAGACGATTGTGGATTAGCCAGGCATGGTGGCACACAACTTTAATCCCAGCAATGGAGAGGCAGAAGCAGGCAGATCACTGTGCATTTGAGGCCAGCCTGGTCTACATAGTGAATTTCAGGCCAGCTGGGGCTGTATAGTGAGACTGTCTCAAAACCAAACAACAAAACCAAACCATGGTGATGCATATTGTAACTGCTAGTTCTTGGGTAGTGGAGGCCTGAAGACCAGGAGTTCAAGGTCAGCCAATGCTACATGAGACACTCAAACACACAAACACAAACAGCTATGAGACAGACTAAAATGATGATGTATATAACAATACCATTTACATAATTAAAGTGTATATATAGAGAAAACAACACACACTTTGTTGAAAAAAATATAGACATAGACACAAATATGTCTGTAATAAGCACATTAGGAACCATCTTCATGGGCTGAATGAGCAAGAGCTGAGATACTTAGTCTCATAAAAAGTAATGAAACAAGAGTCTTGTACAGATAATGAGAGATCTGCTAAGAAAACATTTGAAAGTTTCTCTTTATTATTTCAAAAAATTCCATTAGGTCCATAATATAAATCTCTAGTTTCAACTTAAAGAGGGCATTTCAGAAATTTATGTAAAACGGATTCAACAATAAGTCTGCTCCCAAAGAGAGACAAGTTACATGTCAGCACCTTGGAGGTTGACTTGTGCTTATGTGTGCCACATCTCTGAAAGTTCTTCTCCACATTTGGCTGGCGGCAGCACGCTCCAGTTCAGCCAGGGCATAATTAGCATGATGTTCGAGCTGCTCATCAAGCACTCTGTGCAGACCCATTGCACAGATGTTTAAGTACCTTCAAGCTGTGTTTTCATATGCACAACTAATAATGAATTTCTAGCTGTGTTTCCCTTTGAATAAAGCCAAATGTAACCAGAAGGTCTGCCTAGAAGAAAGGTGTCCCTATGTAAAACATCATTTATGTTTAGTTTATTACAAATGGGGGAGGGGCAGAAAATAATTAAAAGTGTATGCTTCCTTCTCTCATGCTATCTCCACTAACTGAACTTCTAACCTGACATAATGCATTGCATACTGTAACCTGTTTCTCCTGATTATTAACCTTGAGCATGGCAACCTATAAATCATGCTCGAAACAGCTGGCGCTCAGCGGCGCCCCAAAGGTGCATGATTACGATCGTTTTATATATATCTTGGTATGCAGACATGAAAAATTCATTGAAGAGGTTGGGATTGTAAGACTTATTATAATGAATTTTCTCAAAAACATAGATCATGCTTAAAATAGGTGTCTGCTTATTATAATGCAGCCATTTATATCCTACTGAATTACCTTGCCCATAGCTCAGCCATTTTCTTAAAGTCAAACATGATGAGACCTAAACAGATTTACAGTCCCACTCTGTGCTGTTTGAAAGTAGAAGTTGGTGATTCCTCTGCCCCCTTTTCTGTTTTCAGTACTAATAGCTACAGAGTCCAAGGCTGCAATTTTTGTTTTAAAGAAATCTGGTTGAAAGGCATCTTCCATTTGCTTGGGTTTGTCGGCCATGGGCACATAGAGAAACTCAAGAACTATTACTTCCTGTAACTCACCAGGATGTCCCACCGCTTCCTACAAGACATGCCTCCTCATACCAATATTCTTAAGAAAACTAATGTGTGGGCTGAGGAGATGATTGCTCAGTTGGTAAAGTTCTTGCTGCACAAGCAGAGGACCTGACTTTGGTCCCCAGAATCCAAATGAAAAACCAGGGTGTGGTGGTGCATGCCTTAAGCCCAGTGCTGAGGAGTGAGACAGAGGAATCCCTGCAGACTGACTGGCCCTCCAGCCTAGCTTAATTGTGAGCATCTGGATAATGGATGGCTGTTGAGGAATGACCAACACCAGTGGTTGACTTTTGACCAGCACCATACACATAAACGTGCATGCACTCTTGCATACACTTGAACACACTCCAGAAAGAATGCAGTGGAGAAAGGAAGAAAAAGAGCAGGAAGCCACCAGCATCACTAAGGCCTGCGCACAGCTGTGTCACTGGCAGTGCAGGTGGTGGCTTTCTCGGTGTGTCTGGAAAAGATAATGTCCCGGGCTTGAACCCATGTTTCGGGTCCCTAATAATAACCACATAACCATGTGCACTGTGCTTGTAAGTGCAGGTTCGTGACTCAGTGTGTGGCCTGGTGGAATCTTCACTGTCAGCTCCTGAGACGGTCTGTGAAATTGCCACCACCACCATCATTCCAACGTGCATCTTAACGTCCATAGAGGTGAGGTAGCTTGCGTGGGCACACAGAGCCTGCAGTTGGCTCAACCGTCAGAGTCCATTCTAACCAGGGCACAATGCTGCCCTTCATTGCATGTGTGGTTCTGACTTCCCTTTTCCAAGGTGGTTGGCCAGACTTGTCAACTGTATTAGAAATAGGAATTCGTGAAAGGCACAGTGTCTGAGCCTGCCAGGGCTGTCCTAGCACAGCACTCTCGACTGGGTGCCTTCAGCAACAGAAATTTGTGTCTCCATTGTACGATAGGCTGGAAGTCCCAGACCAAAGAGACAGCAGGGTCTCTCCTGGGAGAGTCTGTTCCCCAGTGAACAGATGTTTGTCTTCTCTCGGTATCCCATGCTCTTCTCTCTGCGTCTATGTCCTAACTGCTCCTTCTAAAACATGCCTCGGGGTGGACTGGTGCGCTGACCAACTGGACGTGACTTCATCTACTTTTATCATCTCTTTAGAAACCTCACCTTTGACTGTAGTCATACTCAGAGATACTGAGAACTACGCCTTCACTGGGTGAATGGAAGACACAATTCAGCCCACGGTGGGCAGTGGGCCTTTGGTAGATGGAAAAGCTCCCTAGGAAAACATCTGATTAAAAACAAATAGGTCCGGTTGCTATAGGCGTTTATACCTCTGTTCTCTGGGTTAAGTGTTCTACTCATAGCCACACTCTCTAGCCCCAGCCCTTCATTCCTTATCAGAGGTAAACTGTTAAAACCAGAAAACCCTTTGTCACTGTGCCTTTTTACTTATTTTTTTTACATTTATTGATTTAGTATGTGGGGGGTGGGGAATGCACGTGACGTGGTGTACCTATGGGGGCCAGAGGATAACTTGCAGTTAGCTCTAACTAGCCTGAGGGTTCTGGGGTCCTCGGCTTGTTAGGATTGGCGGCAGACACCCTGAGAAGCTGACCGATTTAAACTGGGTTTTAGAGTCAGACATGGTGGCATCCTCCGATTATCCTAGCTCTCGGCAGGCTAAGACAGGAGGATGGAGAAATCAAAGCCAGGAAGGGGTACCTGTGTGTGGAGATCCTGCCTCAAAATAATAAATAAATAAGATAAAACAACTGGGTTTGGTGAGTCCCAGTCAGTGCCTGGGGGCAGATGTCTGGCATGCACTCCATTCACGTCCCTCCTGGAGTCCACAGTCCTCTCAACACAGCTTGAACCTGCTCCCTCCACTCCATGGTAGCCAGAGGTGCTTTTGCCCTGGCCAGGAGGGGGTCTGGCATTCAGGACCAAACAGCATGGAGCAAATAGAATGTTAGAATTTAAATCAGAAGGCAAGAATCCAGAGTGTCCAAATGGCAGGCAATTGGGATGGAAAAGCCTTTTTCTTTCACCTCAGCTCCCACACACAAGGAGGGCTAAGGGCAGCTCCCCAGAGCCTGTCTTGTTTTGGTTTGGTTCGCTTTTCATACTGAAAGGGCGAGTAGGAACAGGAGCTCTGCCCTGAGCATGCCAGGGCGGAGGGAGTGGTGACGTGGGTGTCGGGTGCCATCTGGCAGGGGCGGGCACACCTTGGGCATCTAGGAACCTGTGTTAGCTTGACAGAGCCACCATGCAGCTGCCAGAAGCCAGGCCGGTAAGAAAGGTCTTGTTTGTGTCCTGCAGTTCTGATTGAGTACTGAGGGTAGAGGCTAGAGGCTTATTAGAGTGCTCGAATTTCTCCCAGTCTCAGTGAGTGAGGAAAACCGTTCATTCCACCCAAAACAAACACACACTCACAAAGCACTGGACAGACACAATGGGGCAGAGTTCCCTGTGGTACTGTCACCACACAGGCACAGCAGGCACAATAGTGGACATTGTGTGTGTTGTGTGCCAGTGTGCCAAGCAGATCTAGCATGACCTCATTCAGTGTTTGCAGAAGGCTGGCATGTAGGGTGCTTCTGTGGTCCTCACTTTGGGATGGACAAAGAAGGTGTGCTCACTTCTCAGTGACACAACAGAGAACCGAGCCCGCAGCACAGGAGATGCATTTGGAGGGAAACACAGTTTGGCATGGTTTTACTTCTGCAGGACCTGACCCCGCCTCTCTTCCATTTGTACGATGACCTTGAAAGCAATCTCCACCACCTCCAAGCCCCTTTGCCAGATTGCTTTATTATCAATAATACTATTTTGAGACAGGATCTCTCTGTGTAGTAGGCTTGCCTGGACTCACGCCCTCTTGTCTTGGCCTCCTAGATGACGGTGAGATTACAGGCACGGGCCTCCATGCCTGTCACATCCTCTTAGTGATGCTCTCAGAGAGAGGTCACAGACACTTGCAAGGCCAGATCAAGGTAGAAACCCTCTTGCCGTAAATGTACAAACACACAGTTGCCCTTCTAAGGTCAGGGGATTCGAGGGACTAACTTTAAATTTAAGGTAGAGAGCCTAGTTTTATGTGGGATGGTTCTAAGTCCAGGATGCCAATCATCATTACTTGGTCATACATAGTATAGAGCTGTATGATATCCACTTCTTTATTGTAATAAAGTAGACAAAATGGAAACAGAAAAGCATGTATTAGAGGGAATAATCATATATTTTGTGAACTTTTAGCCATTTTTCAGTGTGTGTGTGTGTGCTCGCGTGTGTGGTACTGAGGACTGACTCCAGGCCCTCATTTACTCCACCACTGAGCTACACTCAGCCTTTTATGGAGCTTGAAAACATCCCTACCTAACTATAAATGTGCATGAGGCCCCAGTTAGCTATCCTTGCCCCTTGCAATGGCATGACAAAGCCTCTAGGCCAGGCTTGCTTTCTTTTCCAGGCTCAGAACTAACTCGGCATCTCAGCAGAGTGCCTGTCTTGCAGGACAGGCACCCATTCTATTTCTTTGAACAATCCTTACAGGTTCAAACACCCAGTCCCATTTCTCACACCCAGTCCCGTTTCTCACACATTCTCCTGTGCCACTTTGAAGCTCATCAGATGACGGTGGCTTTGAAGGTACCATTTAGTCAGTGCCAGTTCAGACACGTGACTTTGATAGTCCCATTTCTCATCCACATATCATAACACAAGGGAGGTATGAACAGAGTTCATTTGCTTTTTCCCAGTAAACAAATGAGAAAGAGGACTCTGCGACGGGCCAAGTTCCTGTTCCCATGGTGTATAGTAGGAGTCACCTGGTTAGTTATAAGGTAGTAGGAAGATAATACATGTGGTTTAGAGTTTTAGGACCAGCCTTCAAGATCCAACCAAGCCCAATACTAACCTTAAAACTGAACCTTAGAATCTTTTTAGTCTGAAAGTAATGAGTATTTTGCTGGTTTCAAAGCTGCCAGCATCAGTTGAGACAGTGCATGCACACATGCTCTCAAGCCTCTACCAGCAAACAGGTGAAGCTACAGTCTCTTTCCTTAACCCCTACTTCCCAACATAAATATTTGGCAATATACCACTGCAGAAGGCTAAGAATGCTGCTTATTACCTTATCTGGCACATTTTTGGAAAATGTTTCCTTACTAAATACAGAAAAAGTCTTTATAGTATTTATTCCTGAAGAGAATTAATACATGAAGGCCCAAAGCAAAATCTAAAAGACTGCATTTAAATCACCAAGGATGTGTCCAGTTTTCTAGAATTGGGCGGTGGTGTTATTCCCAGTCTATTGCCAATATAGCATATGGCCATAGTAATGCAAGGTCATTGTGTAGGTCAATGTGTAAACAATGTGTAAAGTTTTAAACTTTAGTAGTGACTGTTTGGCTTTAATCCCAATCATTTAGGAGCCTCGATGGGCTTGCCTTAAAGCAAACTAGATGAGGTCAAATTACAGGAAGCCAAGACCACTGATGAAGCCACAGGTCCCTCCTCAGATCTTTGGGCTTGGGAACTTCTTACATAATTCAATACATTTAGCCATGACTAACAATCAAGGAGCTAGAGACATTTGCGTTTATAACAGCTATTAAAACAGTGTTTGCCTAACCTTTGAGTTCTGGCGGGTTTCAGTGACTCCTTGAGTGTGGCATGGCATCATTGGTAAAGATAAATGTATCACATTCACGAGCATTCTAATTTGTAGGGATATGTCCAGTGTCACGTGGCTTTACAATGGTCCATGTGTTCTTATCCTTTACAACTCTGGCTGCACCAAGCTAGCCAGTAGAATTGTAAATGGCTTTGTGAAACTTCCAGGTAATGTTTTTTGACATTGCATTCTCCCACGCCACTCATCATGGCAACTGGGGCACAGGGGTGCGGGTGGGGTGGGTAGGCTTTGGCTATGGGTACTTTTGAGCTCCACATGTAAGAAGAAAGCAGTGATTACCAAGGTCATTTTCTCCCCGCATGAAGTCCACACCATGCTTTCTCAGTCCCTTTGGCAAGCCACTGCTGGCTCATCTGGCCTGTTTTAAGTCTTAGAAAGTGATTAAAGCTAGGCATGGCGTAACACACCAGTAATCCCAGCACTCAGAGGCTAAGGCAGGGGAATTGAGAGTTCAAGGCCAGCCTGGACCACACAGTGAGACTCTGTCGCAAAAACCCAAACAACAAAACCCCAAAACAAGACAGAAAACATGAAGGGAACATACAACATAAATTATTGCACCCCATGACTCAGGTGTTGGGGTCGTGACCCCCAACAAGGGTTTTAATATATAATTAAAAATACATTGCTTTTTACATAGTGCGTTGGCTTGTGCAGGGAAATCGGAGGATAACTCGCAGGAGTTGTTTCTCTCCTTCTGTCATCTGGGGATGGGGACTGAACTCCAGTTGGCAGCCTCAGCAGCGTCTTTACCCACTGAATCATCTCAAGGGCCTTAGCAAGATTTAAACAGGAAAACCGACACCCACGCACTCCTATGGAAGTGTTTTGCCTGACGTGTAAAAGAGTCCTCAGCTTTAGTTGTGCCCCCTCCTTTGGCCACAGTCCTTCAGTCTAGAGTCCTTTACTCAAAGTAGACTAGAGGCAGAGAGCCCAAGCCAACCACTTCATCCCTGAGCTGCTATGACAGGGACAGTGTCCTTCTCAGATCTGACACATTGGCTCTACAGAGAAGAGGACACCGATTGTCTATACCTTTAGAGTTTGGAGAGAGAAAGGCAAAGGAAGACCTCAAGGATGGTTTTACAGGACCTCTTAGGCTATTGTGAGCTGGTCTAGCTGCCCCTCAGAAAGATGAAGGAGCAGACTGGGCAGAACAAGTCCATGGCAAGAGGTAGCAGCTGCCATCATTTCCCAGACCTCTCATGGTAAGGGGGAGAGGCCTGTGGAGTTGTCCTGGAGGGTTCCAACCCTAGCAGAGGAAACTCCAGATATGCAAACCATAGTGAGAGCTAGAATAGCGCAAAGTCATGTGGGAGAAATAGGAATACACAAGACACACCATTCTGGTGGGATGCTTTTCTGTCCTAACCGTGCTCCAGAATTCTCAAGTCAACTACTCCAAATTGGGGCTGTTGTATCAACAGGTTAAAGGACAATATTAACTGTCCAGAAATCCTAGAGAGTATGAGCAGAGGTGTGTGTGTGTGTGTGTGTGTGTGTGTGTGTGTGTGTGTGTGTGTG
>CABHPR010153276.1:0-23715 GCA_902168415.1 Peromyscus melanophrys
AGGCCCTCTGCTGACCCGGTGCTGAGTTCCTGCAGCTTGGGACTGAGGCTTCCTCCTAGGTGTGCATCTAGGTGTGGCTGTGTGGACCCCACCAGGCTCTTGGTAAATAAGGTTGAGCACAGTGATTGAGCAGGTTCTGGGGCTAGGAGTGAGAGCAGCAGTGAATTCTGTGAGTACTGTCTCCTGGTCCCCAGGGATGGCCAAGTGACTTGACAGCCAGGAAGAACTCTGCTTTGAACCAAAGGAAATCAATGCTTCACTCGGAAGTTGGTCCTTCTGAAAAGGGCCAGCTGCAGACATGGTGGGGGTGGGAGATGTGGGGGTTGGAGCTGCAGCTTCTTGAAGCAGGCCACAGAATGCTGAGCATCCCCTTCTCATTGGTGCCGTCCCACAGAGTGTGTATCGATCGTCTCTCCTGGCCCTGAAGTGATGCATGGTCATTGTAGAAATGAGAGAGGAGGAGCAGATGAGCTTAAAGAACTGGATTCTACTGTAGCTATGGACTCTGTTTCCTTTTCTTCATATTCTTTTAGCCTCCTCATAGCCTCTTAAAAGCTAAGCGGTTACTTCTATCAGAGTTGACTTCACAACATGAATACTTCGATATTCATCAAAGCATACACACACACACACACACACACACACACACACACACACACACACACATATGCATATATGTGTAAGACATGTGTTTTTACTTCAGGCAGTCTCATGAGCTCTTCAGCAATTTTCAAGAAGACATTTTGGTCACTGCATGATATGCAGCATCTGTCTATCGTAAGTTATTGACCAGTTTCTCCATTTCCGCTATTAATCATCATAATGGCAAGCATTCACTAGGCTCCTTCTCTGTGCCAAGTTCCTTGCAAAGAAATCCCCAAGGGTTCTCCCAGGGAGTGTCACCAGAGCCCTGTGACATGGCTCTCTTTGGCTGAGAGAGTGGCTCAAGACCTTAGAGTCACCCAGTGTGGGTTCCAGATGTGACAGATGTTGACCAGCAGCATTTATACATCCTCATTGTTTATGTTAAGGCCGATTTAGGGATGGCTGACAGGCCACAGTGGGCTTTGTTGTCATTCACCTGCCGCCCGCCCACCTGCTGTCCTCCCTCCCTCCCTTCCTTGCTTGCTTTCTGTGCTGGGATTGAACCAAGGCCCTCACTCACGCTAGGCAAGCGCTCTACTACTAAGCTGTGCTCCCAGCTCTTTTTTTTTTAAGTAGGACAGCAGCATATCACTGAGGACCAGGTATAATTTAAGTTGTTACATGGTGTCACCTAGGGGATGTAGGAGATGGGGGCTCTTTCTGCCGTCTTGCTGCTCTGGCCCCTGCACCTGCATCTGACTTTGAGTGTGCCCACGCTGGGCTTTTCATGCCCTACTGCCACACACACACACACACACACACACACACACACACACACACACACAGAGTACAGGGCACCTAGTGAGCACTAGGTGCTGCAGGCCTCTGGTTTGCAAATGCCACACAGTAGCCAAATTGCCTTCATAGCATAGTTGTGGTTTGCAAATACCACACTGTAGCCAAATTGCCTACATAGCATAGTTGTTGTTTTATTTTGTTTTAAAATTTTTTTATATTTTAATTGTGTGTGTGTGTGTGTGTGTGTGTGTGTGTGTGTGTGTGTGTGCGCACACACACACACACACATGCATGCACATGTCATGGAGTGTGTGTAAAGGTCAGAGGACAACTTGTGGAAGTTGGTTCTCTCCACCATGTATGTCCCAGGGATGGGATACCAGTTTTCAGGCTTGGCTACATGTGACTTTACCCACTGAGCCATTTTGCTGGCTCCTAAGTTTTGTTTTGTTTAAGGTTTATTTTATTTTTGGTTATGTGTATATGTGTGCTGTGTGGAAGGTGTGTGTACATATGAGTGAGGTGCCTGCAGAATCCTGAAGGGGATGTTAAATTCCCGGAGCTGGAGTCACAGGTAGTTGTGAGTCACCCAGCATCGGTGCTGGAACCGAACTTGACCTTAACCATGTGAGTGTTCTTAACTGCTGAGCCATCTCTCCAGCCCCCAACCAGAGTTGTGATTTTTTTTTTCATTATTATTTATGTGTGGGAGTGTTAAGCCAACATGTGGGTGCTGGGACTTGAAGCCAGGTCCTATAGAAGAGCAGTCTGTTCTCCTAACCACTGAGCCATCTCTCTCGCCCCCTAGAGATGTTTTTTATATGGCTTGTTTTGGTTTTTGAATGTATAGCCTATGTTGGCCTTGAACTTATGGTCTGCCTCATCCTCTCGAGCACTGGGATTACCACTGAGTGCCACCATACCTGGCAGAATTGTTACTCTTGTGCTCTGCCTTGGGTGGGCCCTGTCCAGTGTCCCAGGGAGGACATGGCTCATTTTGACAAGGAACCTTCTTGTTCTTTCTCTGCCTAGGGAATTCCGGGGGCCATGCCTGTTCTGCCTTTGAGAGCTACTGGTTGTCACATTGGCTCGCTGGGCCTGTCATAGCTTCTGTCTGTCTCTACCTTCTCCAAGGGATTTCCAGGAAAGGGCTGTGGGCTCTTTCAGGCCTGCTGTCTTTCCCCTGCAGAAACAGAGGCACCTGGTTCAGGGTGCTACTGGAGAGCCTAAAATAGTTCCCTTGGGGGGTTGGGGATTTAGCTCAGTGGTAGAGTGCTTGCCTAGCAAGCGCAAGGCCCTGAGTTCGGTCCTCAGCTCTGAATTTAAAAAAAAAAAAAGTTCCCTTGGTCTCATGGTTAAGCTGAGAAGTTACTACAATAGCTGTGTTGTGGGGAAGTGAGCGGGAACTAGGCACTTTGGGAGTGACCCAGTTCTTCAGTTACTCCCCTTGACCCTTAAAGTGCCCCTGAGGCCGAGGCTGCCACATGGGCTTCTTCTCCATTTCTCCACCCAGTGTGTTTGTTCTCTGGAATCCTCCCCAGCCCCATTCAGCCTGTTCTCTCTCTTCCTTCACGTGCCCTCCCGCCGCCCTCCCAGGGTCAGCTGGTACCCGGCTCTGGTTCCCAGAGCCCCATGCCAGTCTTTGCTTTCTGAGTTTGTTGTCACACAGTATCAGGAGTCTGTGGAGAGAGGGTCTGTGCTTTGTTCACGCCACACATTCAGACCCAGAGTAGCTGTTTGCTGGAGTCCTGCATAAACTAAAGCCTCATGGAGGCTGAGCAGCTCCGAGTGGCTCCTCCCTGTGGGCAGCAGCTTCTCTGTACCGCCCCTGCTGACCCTCCACTGTGGTTTCTGGATCTCCTCTCCCCAGGCCTGTGAGGCTCCTTTGAGGCTCCTTCAAGGCGCCTTCTAGAGGCCCCAGGTGAAAACAATCAGTGCTGAAATTAGAGTCAGCCCAGGGAGAGTTCATCTGGGACAGGAAGCTCAGCCTCTTAACTTTAATCAACACTTCTGTGAGAATTACCTGTAACCCAGTAACAGAGTTAAGCCAGAAGTCACGTGCATCGTACAGACCTCCACAGGGATACGGTTGGTAACTCATGTACTGAGAAAGAAAAGGAACCCAAAAGAAGAGTGAAGAATGTGCCGAGATGCAGGCAGGCTTAGCATTCCAGCTCTGGCTTCCGAAGGACCACTTCTACCCAGCATGTGGTTCTGTTTCTTAAAGCCCACAACAGATGCTTCGAAGACATTAAAGCCCTGGCATGACTCGGATTTCCCAACACCGAGCTAAGAGGCGGGTCCCTGTCCTGGGAGGGGAACGGAGGGCCACTCTGTCCAGCAGTTGGACAGTTCCAGTCACATTAGCCTCTCATTACTATAAGCTCAGCACGGTGTCTGATGACAGCCTTGTTCTCCATAAAGGACAGACAATAGGGTACGTGTACAGATTTCCATGTGGGACTGACTGGGAGTGGAGCCCACCCAGGAAGCTAGAACACAGGCTGCAGGCCTTTCCTCAGCCCCAGTGATTCACAGTACCCACCAGAAGAGCCTGGTAATCTGCATTTTAGACAAATGCAGGGCATAGTGTGGCGTACCTGTAGTCCTAGCACTCAGCAGCTGATGCCAGCCTGTGCTACATAGAGGACCCTGTGCCCCCCCCAGATTCAGTGAATCTCAGTGACTACCAGATGTACCTAGGATGCCGCATTTTAAACAGCTAGTATATATGATGGAGCTGGTCTATTGTCTAGCTGCTATGGAGGCTGAGGGTCACCTGAGCTCAGGAGTTCCAGGATAGCCTGGGGCAAGGTATCAAACTAACCTCAGGAGTTCCAGGATAGCCTGGGGTGAGGTATCAACTAACTGTTGTGGTGAGGAGGTAGATGGAACTAAAGCAACAAGGGAACAGCTCCAAGGTGGTCCTGACGCCCAGAGTCTACGTTGAGACTATGCAAGGTCTTTAGTGAGACCCTGACCACCCCTGAGCCCTGGGAGACAGGTCCATGTCACCTCCCACATTCCGTCCTTTAGTTTCATTCTGTTGCTGTGTAGACACTCTGACCAAAAGCATCTTAGGAGAGGATTTATTTCATCTTACAGATCAGTCCACTGTCGAGGGATGCCAAGCAGGAACTCAAGGCCCGCTCACTATTGCACACAGCATCACTTCTAACCCAGGAACTCACTCACAGCCAAGGAGGCACAGCAAAAACCATGCTTGCTGACTCAAAAGCTGGCTTATACTCAGCTAGCTTTCTTCTACATCATCCTAGGGAATGATGCCTCCCACAGTGGGCTGGGCTCTTCCAGATCAATTAACAATAAAATACAGGGCCAGGCAGTGGTGGTGCACACCTTTAATCCCAGCACTTGGGAGGTAGAGCCAGGTGGATCTCTGCAAGTTCAAGGCCAGCCTGGTCTACAGAGTGAGATCCAGGACAGGCACCAAAACTACAAAGAGAAACCCTGTCTCAAAAAAGCCAAAAAAAAAAAAAAACACAACAAAAACAGCCTCCCAGAGGCATGCCCACAGGCCAGTCTGATCTGGGCAATCCTTCTATTGAGACTCCCTTCTGGGGTGACTGTAAGCTATGTCAAGTTGACAGATGAAGCCAACTAGGACACCTTCTGGGACATAAACAAATTCTCTGGTCTGGAAGAGCTTATATTTGGGGGAGAGATTGGGAAAATTTGAATGAGGGCAATGAACATCTCGCCTGGGAAAGGAAACTGTAAAGGTCGTGTGTGTATGTGTGTGTGTGTACGTACGTACGTACATGCACACATGTTTTGCAAGTTCAGTGGGGTGGGAGGGTAGGGATGGGTACAGGGGCCTCAGGGAATGCAGCTGGGATTTGACACTACAGTTGTCCCTAAAATTATTCCTAGTGTGTTAGTGATGGCATAGGTGCCGCTTACAGACAAATGAACTGAGGTTGAGTGTGCTGGAACTTCCCTGGATACCCAGGTAGTCAGAGTCAGGGTCAGGTCCAGGTCCAAGATGCCAAATCTTGCTACTGGGACCCACTGCAACAGCAGAATCCTGGCAAGGACCTGTACTTGTCTCCTGTACCTCCCTTGGCCTGTTCTCCGAATCCACCTATGACATCTCTGGCTGTTGGAGCCCAGTAGGCACCAGGGATCCTAGTCTGCTCCTGCGGCTAAGCCCTTGGTGAATCAGAACCCCTGTTCCCATAGCAACCCAAATGTGGTGCTACCTTGGGTAAAAAGCATCCCCTGGGAGCTTTGGGGTATCAAAGCGGAGGTGTATAGAACACCTGGCTCGTAGCCTTGGGATGCTAAAAACAGCACATGCTGCCCAGTGGGTGTTGGTGTATGTGGGAGAAAGCCCAGTGCAGGGGGAGGAGCGCCAGCCTTGTTCCCCTCAGAAGTTCTTCCTTTCGGTGGCCCTTTGGGACCTGTTTTTTTCCAGACAGCGATTCCCCAGAACTGGTAACTGAGGCAGAATTGGGTGCTTGCTGCCATTGAAGATAATGAGCTCACGGCATGAAGAGGTGCTGTACCCAAGCCAGGGAGTCAGGGAAGGGCTAGAGCATGGAATCACTGTATGCCTGGGCTGCTTGCTCCATCATGAGCTGGCGCCGTGTGTGCTGCTGAAGATGGCTCACTGAGCTTGGAGCTCACAAGGCTCAGCAGGGGTGCTCCCTGGGCATTTAGAGGCACTTAATCAAAGTGCTCTACGTTGGTGATGACTCACAAAGGGATTTCCTCTATCAGCCTTGGGAATTTGGGAGTCTCTACAGCCTTAGGGTTGCGATTTTTTAACTTTTCAGACTGCTGATATAAAAAAAAATTGATTTTATTTTATGTGTATAAATGTTTTGCCTGCATCTATATCTGTGCACCATATGGATGCCTGATGTCCACAGAGGTCAGAAGAGGGCATTGGATCCCCTGGAACTAGAGTTACAAACAGTTGTGAGCCACCAAGTGCTGGGAACCAAACCTGGGTCCTCTGCAAGAGCAACAAGTATTAACTGCTGAGCCATCTCTCAGCCCCAACAGGCTGCTAATCATGTGTGTGTGCGTGCTTAAGTGCGTGTGGACATGCCACCCTGCATGTGGAGGTCAGAGGAGAACATCCAGGGTTGTTCTTGCTCCACTTTGCTTGGGCAGGGTTCTCTAGTTGGCTCTGCTGGGCTTCACACTCCAGGCAAGCTGGCCACAGCTTCTGGGCAGTTTTCCTGGCCCTGCCTCCCGTCCCGCATAGGCATGCTGGGATTACAGATGCACACATTCTGTGCCTTTACAAGGCTCTAGGGATTCAATTTAAGTTGGCATATTGTCAGCCTTCCTCCTTTTTTTTTTTTTCTCAGAGTCTCTGAGTTTACCAATTAGCAAGACTAGCTGGTCAGTGAGCCCCAAGGATCTTAATGCCTCTGTGTAACCTAGCACGAAGGTTTCAGACCCACTTGGCCAGGCCCCATTTTTACATGGGTGCTGAGGATCTGAACACGTCCTCCTGCTGCTTGCCTAGCAGGCATGCTGCCGATTGGCCCATCTCCCCAGTCCCGGTCTCCAGTCTCACACTTTGGCTAGGTAGGTGTAAGGTTCCATAGGAGTACCTGACCCCAAAATGTCTGAAGCTGGAATAGTCCTGGGACACCATGCCAGTAAGAGGTGCTATAGTTTCAGTGACCCTGCGGACGGCAGAGCCAAGGCCCCTATGCCCAGGGCTCACACTGTCATGGAAGCTGGGCTTTGAGGAGCTCAAAATTAGGTCATATGGTATCCAGCTGTGGCTGCTGTTGCTCGTACGAGTCCCTCTTTTCCCAGTGTCATCCATATAGGGCTGTGCCCATCCTCGTCTGTGGGGTCTTTGGGGTGGAGACTTAGAAGTTCAAGGTCAGCCTGGGCTCCATATCGAGAACTTATCTTAAGTTACAACAAAAAATAGCAACAGTGACTCTCACCCATCTTCAGGAGCCCTTCTCCACGGACCATGTTGTCCCTGCTGTGTTCTGTTTGGGTGTGAGTGCTGGCTTGAGACAGAGCCTTGCTTTTAACACTGCTGGTGTGAATTCATCCCCAGCTCACCACCAGACCAGTGACCCCATTGTCTGGCCCCCACCCCCGGCCAGGGCCAGCTTCCCTGTTTCTATGCTTCTGCGTGTTTGACATTTTTTCTCCCCAGTCACTTGACTAGCTCTAGTAAAGGGCCAGAGCTGGCATTGGACGTGGGATGGTGCCTGCCCTGCCCTGTTCAGAGAGCTGAGCCTCAGCCCTGCTTTCTGGATGCATGAGCCACAGTAGTGGAGGCAGAGGCAGGGAGGACAGTTGAACTTGAGTTCCATGTTGAATTCTCCTAAGGCATCTCGGGCTTCATTGGTGGTATTTTTTAATCCTGGGCCTTGGTTCCATTCTCATAGTAACACAGACAGATTGGTCCAGGCTTTGTCTGAGTGTGGCATTCCTCAGTGCTCTGACTAGAGACAGATAGTTGTTTCCCCTAGGGGAAATAACAAGGTGCTCTGTGTAGTTAAAGGTAAGTGCTCCAAACCCTGGGCCTCCAGTTCACCCAGCTGCTTCTTGTCTTTGAACAAGGGGCTTTCCCAGGTGCTCTGTTTTTATTGTTGTTTTTTGCCTTGTTTTTGTTTTGTTTTGTTTTGTTTTGTTTTGAGAAGGGTTTCTCTGTGTAGCTTTGCGCCTTTCCTGGATCTCACTCTGTAGCCCTGACCTCGAACTCACAGAGATCCGCCTGGCTCTGCCTCCGAGTGCTGGGATTAAAGGCGTGCGCCACCACCGCCGGCCCAGGTGCTCTTAATATAACTGAGAACAAGGCTAGTCCCTGGTCACACAGCATGCACACACCATGACTAGTCCCTGGTCACACAGCATGCACACACCATGACTAGTCCCTGGTCACACAGCATGTCCACCATGGGGAACAGGTCAGATTAATAAGATTGGGGACATAATCCAGTTGAAGATTGCTTGCCCAGCACTCCTGAAGTCTTGGCTTGATCCCAGCACCTCACGAAACTG
This sequence comes from Peromyscus melanophrys, assembly GCA_902168415.1. Taxonomy (NCBI): domain Eukaryota; kingdom Metazoa; phylum Chordata; class Mammalia; order Rodentia; family Cricetidae; genus Peromyscus; species Peromyscus melanophrys. The sequence goes on from CABHPR010153276.1 coordinate 8,395, forward strand.
GGTGTGAGATGCACACCTGTAATCTCAGCACTTGGGAACTAGGAGGAGGTCAGAAGGTGGAAGTCGTCCTTGCCTACACAGTGAGTTCAGGGTAGCCTGGGCTTCATGAGACCATGCTTCATCAACCCCCACTGTCATGGTGCAGAGAATGCTGAAGATGACCACTGCTGCCTGAGCAACGAGACACTGGGCAGTGTTTCAGAATGGCCAAGGGTATGAGGTTGTACAGGGAGAGCTCTGGTTCCCCCACCTCTTGTCACTGTTAGCGTCTGTCCCTCCTCCTGCCTGTCCTGTCCATGTGTGCAGCAGCTCCTCCTGGGAACTTGGACTTGTGTCTCCAGAATGGAACTTGCTGGCCAGGCCTGGAACCCCAGCACTCTGGAGGCAGACAGAAGGGATATGAGTGTGAGTTTGAGGCCAGCCTGGGCTAGCTACATAGTTCGACCCTGTCTCCTAGAAGCCTGAGTTAAACTGGAGATGTGACTCAGTGGAAATCTCCCCCTCCTTCTTGTGCCCTGGATTCATTTAATCCATCACTGAAAAGGGCAGGGTGAGTGGGTAATGGACTTCAACTTGTTGTTTTTTGTTTCTCTGTGGAGCCATGGCTGTCCTGGAACTCTCTCTGTAGACCAGGCTGGCCTCAAACTGACAGGAATCCGCCTGCCTCTGACTCCAAGTGCTGGGATTAAAGGCGTGCGCTACCACCGCCAGATGACTTCAACATTTTTGTTTCTTTGAGTGGTTAGAGTGTAAGGCCTGCGTTCTTTCTCCAGGCCACACATGGTCAAAGATCGGACCTCTGAGGTTGTCCTCTGACCTCCATATGTTCTGTAGCATACACACATTCTCACCCACACAGTAAATGAGTAAATGTAATAAAAATTGTTCCTAAGTGTTGTAGTATTGTTGATGAGTGATACTATCAATGAAATTATTTTCTTAATTTCATTTTCAGATTGTTCATTGCTAGTGTATGCAAATAGAATTGCATATTGGTCTTATGCCCTACAACTTTATCATATTTACTAGTTGATAGCTTTTTAGTAAGTAGAAATTGCAGAGCATTTTCTACTTATAAGATTATGACATCCACAAATAAAAATAGTTTCCTTCCTTTCCTCTAATGTATATGCTATTTAGTTATTTATTTTTGCCTAATTGCCCAGGATTGAACTTTAGAACAATCTAGAGAAGCCAGGTGTGGTGGCACATGCCTGAAATGTTAGCACTGGGGAGGCTGAGGCAAGAGGCCTGTCAGTCAAAGTCAAGGCTACATGAGACCCTGTCTCAAATGTCCAAAGCAAAGCAAAAATCAATTTGAGGAAGAATGTGGAGAACAGACAGACCTTTTCGTTCCCGTCTTGCTGGGGTGAGTTTTAGCCATGCAGTATGGTGACAGTTTTGGTTATTGTAGGTGCCCTTTATCAGGGTGGAAACTCACATGTTTCCTGTTCAGTGCATCTTCTGTCATGAAGGGATGCTGGATTCTGTTAGATTCATTTTCTGTGTAAGGTGATGGTGTGGGTTTTGTACTTTATTCTGTTGGTAGACCATATTACACCAAATGATTTTCAGATGTTAAACCAGCCTTGCATGCCTAGAATAATTTGGTCTGGATATATGATCCCTTTTGATATGTTGTTCTACACATTTTGTGTGTGTGTGTGTGTGTCTGTGTCTGTGTGTGTCTGTGTGTGTCTGTGTGTGCGTGCGTGCGTGCGCGCATCTGGTGGGAAGCAGTGCACAGAAGTGCTGAGCACAAGTTCTGACAGAAGGTACCAATGGGAAAGGTGGAGCCTTACAAAAAAATAGATCGCTTGCCTGGGGGTAGAAGATGGCATTACAGCGAAGAGGGTCTGTGAGGGAGCTGTATGCCCCTTCTGGCTCAGGAACTGAGTTGTAGGGCTCAAGCCATGATGACAATCTGAGCAGCTCTCCCATCCTTTTTGTTTGCTGGTCCAAATTCCAGAGAAGAGAGGGAACACCAGCGTCCTTGGGCTCTAGCTGAATGAGTACCTGGTCCACTAATGATATGGACAGGTCAAAGGATGCTCTGGAGGAACTTCAGCCTGCCCTCTCTTTGGCTTCAAAGGAAGGAAGGTCCCAGTGGTCATCAAGTCTTTTAGAAACAGGAGAGGGTGTGGGATAGGCAGAGCCTCTGTGGACTTCTGCAGCCCCAGCAACAGAGCAGAGGCTCTGAAATGAGGCCTGTGGATTCCATTCAGGGAGTACGTGGCCAGCTGGCAGTGTGGGAGGGTAAAACTCTTACAAAGCTTTTGCTCTAGTGTCTTGTTACATACTTATCAGAGTGACTGTGTGACCTTCAGAAGGTCATTGTCCTAGTTAGGGTTTCTGTTGTTGTCATTGAAACACCATAACCTAAACAACTTGGAGAGGAAAGGGTTTATTTCACTCACAGTTCCATGTCACTGTTCATCATCACAAGCAGTGAGCGCAGGAACAAGGCAGGAACCTGGAGACAGGAGCTGATGCAGAGGCCATGGAGGGGAGCTGCTTACTGGCTTGCTCCCCATGGCTTGCTCAGTCTGTTTTCTTGTAGAACCCAGGACCACCAGCCCAGGGATGGACCCACCCACAATGGGCTGCCCCCTCCCCCATCAGTCACTTTAAGAAAATGCCCCACACCCATATCTTACGGAGGTTATTTTCTCAGTTGAGGTCCCCTCCTTTCAGATGACTTCAGCTTGGATCAGGTTGACATAAACTAGCCAGCACAGTTCCTGTCTTCATAGTACAGGGCAGGGCATGTACCTGTAGCTAGAGTTTTCCTGCTGGGCCCACAGTCAGGACAAATCTCTCTCACCCGCCAGTCCCACAGCTGCTCAGACCCAACCAAGTAAACACAGAGACTTATATTGCTTACAAACTGTATGGCCGTGGCAGGCTTCTTGCTAACTGTTTTTATAGCTTAAATTAATCCATTTCTATAAATCTATACCTTGCCACATGGCTCGTGGCTTACCGGCATCTTCACATGCTGTTTGTCATGGTGGCGGCTGGCAGTGTCTCCTCAGCCTTCCACTTCCCAGAATTCTCTCCTCCTTGTCCCGCCTATACTTCTTCCTGCCTGACCACTGGCCAATCAGTGTTTTATTCATTGACCAATAAGCAACATGTTTGACATACAGACCATCCCACAGCATGTACCCACCGAGCAGTCTGTAGAGCTCAGTGATGGGGATTTGAGCTTCTCCAGGGAGCCGGTGGCCCGTTCCCTCCTGGGGACCCAGTGCGATTTTTGCGCCTGCAGCTCACTGCAGAGGCCCAGGGTCCCTTCGAGAAAGCCTATGAGGCAGATGCGAAAGAGTGGGCTGTCACCATTCACTGCCACAGAAGCATCTTCTGCCAACACTGGCAATCTTGCTCTGACCCGCTCATGCCCAGCAAGCTGGAGGCAGCCCTTGGAGAAATGAGCGTCTGTTAGGTGCCCAGCTCGGCTGCCGTGTGGAGTATGATGTAATCCTGGAGTCTGTGGTTGCTAGGACAATCCTGCCTGCAGCGATAGTGCGTGGTCCCAGGACTGGAGCAAGAACAGAATGTTGCCGAGCAAACAGAAAGGATTCGTAGGGCTTCTCAAGCAAAGGTGTCCCTTCCCAAGAAGCCAGATATCTGTGCTCCTTTCTGGAGGCTTGTCTCCCTTTCAAGAATGCTGATAAGTACAGAACCCCCGAGGCAGAAAGAAACAGGGTGGGTGGATGATAGATTAAGGTGCCTTAGCACCACGGTGCTGACGTGAAGGCAGGACTTCCAGGTGTCATGTGGCACATGTGCCACCCTTCTGCAGCACCACCTGAGGTGCCTCCTGGCTCCTCCAAGCAGCAAGGTGTGCCGGCCAGAAGCACTCTGTTGTGTGCACAAGGATAGCTAACACTATGTTGACCCTAGTCCAAGTGCCAGAGGCCCTGTTGCACCCCACCCCCACCCAACCCAGTCCTTGGAGGCCTTCCCTGCTCCTGCTGCTCCCATCTGCCCCTTCCAGGGAGATTGCCTCCAATATCGCAGAAGGGAAGTACACCAGAAAGGCCACAGGCAGCCTGACTGTTACTGTTCAGGGCAAAATGCTCGACCAGTGGTTAGAAAAGGCAGACAGGTAGTGTGGGATGTGAGGACAGAGAGGTACCGCCTGCTCGCTCCTTCCCTCCTCCCCTTGCCTCTTCTGGCCAAGTGTCAGAGCCTGTCTTAGGGAAAACAAGACAGAGGAAGTGGTGGCACATGGCTTTAATCCCAGCACTCAGGAGGCAGAGGCTGGTGGATCTCTGTGAGTTCGAGGCCAGCTGGGTCTACAAAGTGAGCTCCAGGACAGCCAGGGGTGTTGCACAGAAGAACTTTGTCTCAAAAAAGAACATGTGTATGTGTGTATTTTATTTGATGTATATGAGCATTTTGCCCGTGTATATGTATGTGGTGCCCATGGAGGTCAGAAGAGAGTGTAAGATCCCCTGGAACTGGAGTTACAGATGGTTGTGAGCCAGCATGTAGGTGCTAGCAACTGATCCTGGGTCCTCTGCAAGAGCAACAAGTGCTCTTAACCTCTGAGCCATCTCTCCAGCTCCAAGATCTAAACTTGAAAAGTAGAGGTTCCCAAGAAAATCTTGCCTCCCACCTAATGTGGTGGGTGCCCTTGGAACAAGGGACGTGAGCAGAGCAGAGCCCTGCTCCAGGACCAAGACCTGTCTCTTGTCTTAGCAGTGTGGCCTTGAACAAGCCTCTGGGCCACACCCTGAGCCTTGCATCAGGCTGGGATCACTGCCACGTCCCCAGCTTGGCTGCAGGAAGACAAGGGAGAAGATAGACTTAATTAGAAGCATGTCTCTTCTTCCCTCTTTTATCTAGGTTGTCACGTACCCCAGGCTAGCCCTGAACTCACTATGTAGCCAAGAAGGACCATGAACTTCTGATCCCCTTGCCTTCACCTCCTCAGTACTGGGATCAGTGACATCGCCCAGTTCATGTGGTGCTAGGGACTAAACCCAGGGGGTTTTGCGTGCAAGACAAGCACCCTGCCAAGGGAATTACATCCCCAGCCACTTTGAAGCACTCTGCACTCTTTTGCCAGGGGTGGGAAGGTAGAGAAGGGATGCTCCATGGTGAGCACAGCCGTTCTGCCTTGTTCTGATACCAGAAACCATCAGCAGTTCTTGTTCCTTGGTCTGCAGGTGCAGAGGACGTGGTGATGGCATTTTCCAGATCGGAGACGGAAGACCGGAGGCAGTAGCTGAAAGCCCCTTGGAACAACCTGAGGTGTTCTACTGAAAGCTACTGAGGGCTGAGAGATCTGTGGGGCTCCTCTACCGGTTGAGCTGAGCGGTAGCAAACCACCTTCCTCCCTCCCTCTTCTCCCCTCACCCCCCCCAACCCTCCCCACCCCAGCCACTCAGCAGGGCTGGCATCAAGGGAGATGCCAATGGTGGTTTGTGATTGGCTTGAAGGGATGGACTCATGATTGGCTGCAGAAGAAACCTTTTTATTTTTAAATCTTGACCAACGGAAACCTTTTATTTTTATTTCTGACTCTTTATTTTTTTAAAAATTTGCGCCTCGGTATCTGGCTTCCCCGGAAGCTCTCCGAGCTCTGGTGCTTTATTTAGGTCATTTTTCAGGAACGTGAATAGGCCCAATTGGCTGCTAAAACTGGAAAAAGATTGGGATTGGCTGGCTTGTGGGAAATGGTCTTTTCTTTGATTGGCTGCAGGGGTTGTGCTCACATCACCAACTTCCTCTATTCTGATGCAGAGAACAGGGTTTGGGGATATTGATTGTTAGATTTGACTTGAAAAAAGAAAAGAAAGAAACCAGATGAGCTTTGCAATATTTATTACATGAAGAGCTTGCTGCTGCCTTCACGTATTGGGTTTGTGTTTGAATTTGATTGGCATTCAGTATGTGGGTTTGGTTTCCCATTGGCTCAGCCCTGACTCCCGTTGCCATGGTCTTACTTCCAGTCTGCTGCATATTTGAGGCCTGAGGGTACACCTGGAGATTGCTGTGCTTTGATGACCACACCTGCCTCCACCAGCAAAGGGACCCCAGGGACCCAGAGCAGGGTCCAGAGCTGGAAAACAGGGCCCCCGAGGAGCGTTGTGTTGTCCTGAGCCGGCAGCCCAGAGCTCAGGGGTGCCCAGGAGGCAGGATTTATATACTCACTTCTGAGAGTTGGCAGCCAGCCAGTTTCCTGGGGTGAGAATGAATTATGCAGCCCTTTCCCTGGCCAGCCCATGCTAAGCACAGCAGCACTGGCTGGCAGCTCCATCCTCTTGGCTGTCGTCCCCCCCCCCCCCCCACTCCCTTCCCTGGGACTCAGCATCACCAGATCCTGAAGATCCTAAGAGGGTCTTTACCCAAGCAGATACCCCAGTTTCACTCCCAGAACCCCAGGGTCCATTGCCTAGAGTTAGAAGGTCCTGGGTAGCAGGTGTGCTCTAGCTGAGCCCAAGTCCCCACTACACAGTATCTCTCCATGTCAGCCTTGAAGGGACAGTAACAAGGCTTGTTTTATGAAATGCCCACGATGAGGACCAGCTAGACCTTCAATAGTGGGCCCCACAGGCTAGCCCTCAGCAACTCCTGAGGAGGGTCTGAGTTATCATCTCACCCACCCTACCCCTACATGCCTTTTCTAGGAGTTGGAGAAATGGTAAATGACGGAAGTGTCTTTTCCCTTGGGGCTTTAGGCCTCCCATGTGTCGGAGTGTGCAGCTCAATGCCAACATGTCTTGAGATCAAGCCCCAGGGTACCTCATTGCTGGTGGATGGTTTTCACCGACCAGCCTTGTTCCAGGAGGAGAATTCGAATGTCATAGCTGAGACCCCGTGTCCTCCAGCACATGGTCACTGTTAGATGACAGTTACATGTCAAGGCCATTGAGTTCCAGGGAGCAAGGACAGTGGAGAATCAGCTGCGCTGAGGGCAGCATTCCTGGAGAGGAGTGGTGTGTGTGTGCGCACATGTGTAGGCACAGTGTGAGTTCACACACATATAGACACTCGAATACCAGCTCAGCATGGCCTGGAGATGTGGCTGAGCTCCTGGGCAGAGATGGGGTTCTTCAGTCTCCCCTCACTCGGGAGATTATATAAAGTAGGGTGTCGCCACCTTCAGTTGGTTCCTGTGACTCCCTCAGAGCTGAGCCCTGGTGGTGGCATATGCTCTATCCCAGCAGTGGTTCTCAGCGCACTCTCACAGCACTGGCCAGGCTCACCCTCTGAGGAAGTGCAAGTGTCCTGTGTCCTCTTATTCCAACTGAAAGTCTATCTAATGGAGAAAAATAAAACAATAAAGATTTTCCATAGCTTGGTGGGTGAGCTGAGCTGGTTTCTCTCTCAAGGTTGGCACTACCGGGGTCTCCTCAGGAGATGTGGAGGAGGGAGGGCAGTGTGAAGCTTGGTAAGTGTTTGTGGCCTGGACTGGGACAGAGCTCAGTTAGGAGTGCTTAGCATGCCTGAAGCCGTGGGTTTGATCCTCAGCATCATATAAACCAACTGTAGTTACACGTACCTGTAATCCCAATAATCATGAGGCTGAGGCAGGAGGATTGAGGTGGGTTCTGGATTAGCCTGGGCTACAGTGATATGCCATCTCAAAAAAGAAAAGGAAAAAGAAAGAGCTGGGCATATTCACACCTATCTGTAGTCTCTGCTCTTTTAAGGTGGAAGTAGGAGAATCAGGAGGTCGTAGTCATCTTTGGCTAGATAGATAGTTCCAGGCCAGTCTGGACTAAATGGGACCTTACCTCAGGAGGAGAGGGGAGTTTGGTAGTAGTGCACATCTTTAATCCCAGCACTCAGGAGGTGGTGGATCTCTGTTGAAGGTCAGCCTGGTCTACAAAGACAGTTTTAAGCCAGCCAAAGCACACAGTGAAACCTGGTCTCAAAAGTGGGGGGGGGGGGGGGAAGTACTGGAGATGCAGCTCAGTTCCCACCCAGCCCCATCTGAGGCAGGTGTGGCGGCACATACCCGAAATCCTAGCACTCCGGCTCTGATGAGAGACGAGGACCAGAAGGACCAGCTCATCCTAGACTGAGTAGGAAGTTTGAGGCCAAATGGGCTACGGTGAGACTCTGGCTCAAAAAACAACAGACCGCTTATTTTTTGGCCTGGATCAGTGCTCAGGGTTTCCACATCTGTCTAACTCATGGTCCTCAGGAAGGGGAGTTCATCTGACCCTGGAGATACTCCGTATGATCCTGAATCCTCGTCCCATGGCCCACTGAGGTCAGTGATCTTCCATATCAGTGTACTGCTGGTTAACTACAGGTCCAGGGGATCCAGTGCCTCACATGCACATATCCACACACACATAATCTAAAATAAATATATTTTTAAAAAATTTCTCTGGACTCTTGATGCTGTGAGGTTTTTTTGGTTTGGTTTGGTTTGGTTTTTAGACAGGGTCTCACTGTAGCTCTGGCTGACTTGAACTCCGTATGTAGACCACACTGGCCTCAAACACAGATCCCCTTGCCTCTGCCTCCTGAGGGCTGGGATTAATGGTGTGTGCCACCATACCCAGTACTTTGGGGGTTTTAGACAGCAGTGAATCTTGGTTTTGAGTTGAGGGCCTGTATTCCCAGCCACTCGGGAGTCTGAAGCAGGAAAATCACTTAAATTCAGGAATTCAAGGCAAGATAACAGTTACTTAAAAACAAAAACCCACCTTTGTGTTGAAAAACATATTTTGAAGTCCTGCAGCCTATGCTGTGGCCAGACTCATCTCAGGAAAATGCCTGCCCAGCATTGGATCTGGGGCTCATCGCCCCACAAGTGAGCCTCTTCCCTCTGGAAGTGACTTGTGGTCATCCTTACATCTACTTGGTCTGTCCTTCTCTGGAATTCCTTGTCCAGAAGAGTTTGTCTGTCATCACAGCAAAAGAGACAGATGAGCTGAGTTAACCAAACTTACATAAGAAACGCCTATTCAAGGACTCAGGCTAAAAAGAAAGATGTGTATAGAATCTACCCCCTCGCTGGGTTCTAAGCCCCAGGGCAGACCTTGCAGTTTATCTAGTTAATCGCTCAGAGGGAGGGGCAAGCTGGCCCTGGTCCAGCCTCTAGCTGAGCTTGGATGGAGCTGAGAGTCATTCACCTTGAGCTGTCTGACACACTGAGTCTGTAAAAGGAAGTAGGTCACTTAAAATGAGCCAGGACGCTCAGCAGCTGAAGTGAAAGGGTCTCCAGGGCCCCTGGCCCCACACAGCAGGACCCTCACGGATCTGTCTTCATGGTCGCAGATGCTTGCTGCTGATAATGAGCTTGGAGGGCAGGATTGGGATAAAGATGAGATGAGGAGTGCAGACAGCCTGGAGGGGCCTGGGGAGCTGGAGGGCAAGTGTTTCCCATTCCCAGGGTAGGAGACAGTTGAGAATGAAGCGTTTCTCTGTCCCTGTAGGTGAGTAGCAGCTGTGAGCATCCAGGCTGCTCTCGGCCTTTAAACGGGATCCTTTGTGTCGGAGAAATCCTTCCTTTCTGTGGCACCTGGTCCAGTTGATGGAGGCAGGAACCAACTTCCTGAATGGGGTAGCTCTGGACCCCAGGGGACCTCAGCACCACCCTACACCCCCACCAGTCCTATGAGCACCACCCTACACCCCCACCAGTCCTATGAGCAGGCCCCCTGCACCTAGACACCTGCACCTTTCCCACAAGATGAACTAGGCTCAAACTAACCATGGGAGCCCCATTTAGAAAGCATTTACTCCTGTGCTGTCCTTTGAAATAATTTGATATTCTGGGAGACAGCTGGGTGTTTAGGAGGCGAAGTCAGTGAAATAAATGCCTTTTTTAAAAATCCAAAAAGCTGGGCGGTGGTGGCACAAGCCTTTAATCCCAGCACTCAGGCAGAGGCAGGTGGATCTCTGTGTTCGAGGTCAGCCTGGTCTACAGAGTGAGTTCCAGGACAGCCAGGGCTACACAGAGAAACCCTGTCAAGAAAAACAAACAAAAAACAGGGTCTCATGTATCTCAGGCTGGCCTCACAATATGTATTCAAGGATGGCCTTGAATTTCTGATCCTCCCGCCTCAACTTCCTGAGCATTGGGGTTACAAGTATGGGCTGAGTTTATGCAGTACTGGGTATAAAACCAGTGCTATGCATGCTAGGCAAGCAGTCTGTTAATTAAGCTACATTCTCAGCCCTCACAAGTGTCTTTTAATATCAGCTAGTCTTGTCTCCACTTGGACAACCTGGATACTTTCCAGAAAGCTACCAGGACCCATCATTCTGGGCAGGGAAGTCAGGAGAGCTATCAGCTATAGCCAAACCTTACCCTTCCTGCCTCTGCCTGGGCCTCTTCCTAAGGCTCTGGGGAAGGAACTTCTGTTTACACACCTGTGGGAGCCCCACCCACCCTGCACAGCCCTCAGAAGTAACTTCAGACCCAGAGCCTCCCAGAGTGTCCACTCCCTGGCCTTGCCAGTGGGAGAAGGTGAACCTTCACAAATATCTTTTATTCCTTTGTACACATGTTGTAATTTAAGTGTGGTCCCTGAAGTTCATGTGTTGAAAACTTAATCCCTAAATTTTTATTTCCATGCTACCTGGACAGGGCTCTTCAGAAGTCATTAGGATGGGATGATGTCATAGGGTGGGACCCCATGATGACACTGGTGCCTTTATTGGAGGAAGAGACCTGTGCTGGCTTGCTCTGCATTGCCAAGTGTTGTTGTCCATCATGTCTCAGTGTAGCACAAGAGCCTCCACTAGATGCCATGCCCTTGTACTTCACGGCCTCCAAAGCCAGGAGCCAAACGAACTTCTCCATGACTTGCCCAGTCTCATATTTTGATACAGCAAGCAACAGAAAACAGTCCAAGACATCGGGCATCTCCCATGGCCTTGTCTTGATAACACAGCTGATAAGTGTTAGATGCTAATGGTCGGTGTGTAGCGCTCGGTACGTGCCAGCCCCAGGAATGGGTGACGTCGATGTGTTCCTGGTCTGCCATCTTGACTCTGCTTTCTTACCCATCACACCTTGCAGACATGGCAGTTCACTACCAACTAAGCTAAGCTGGTTTTTCTAGAAACTTCTCTTCCACTCTTGGACTTAGAGCATTGTTTGCTCCCACAGAATAAATCTTTATGTCTGAATGAGAAAAATAAATGAAAAAAGGAAGAGACATCACTGCTCCTAGGTATGGTGGAAGAGAGTTTGCTGTATGTAGATAAAAGGGAGAGCATAGCCAGAGACAGAGACATCTGGGAGAATCCAGAGTGGACATGACTCTGAGCCATGTGAACGGAGAGGGAGGGAGAGGGCAGAGAGGGGAACCAGGTGCAGCAGCCAAGAGGGCCAAAGGTAAAGGGAAGGTAACCAAAGTGTCTGGATTATATAGGGAAGAGCCTCTGTGCAGCCCAGCACCTGGGCTGGAGAGTTTGGGATAGAGGGGGTATGCTAGCCGTACCCCATAACAGGTAGGGACTGAAGGATTCAGGGAGAACCTAGAGGCCAGCACCCACTTTGATATGTTAAATAGGCACCTCCCCGTTTGTCCTAGGGTCTGAGACCTAACAATGTCCACATGGTGGCCATGGTCTGGGGAAACATGGCTTAGAGTGAGAGCTCTGGAGACAACCAACAAGACTGAAAGCCACGTAACCGGGAAGCATCCATCCCAAGAGGCTGCTGCAGAGGGATAATGACAACGTGGAGGACACTCATCAGTGTGACCTATGTACAGTGTGTGGTCAGGACACATGGTCACCATGAAGTCACCCTGGCAGGTGTCCCTTCACCCCCACCTGCTCCTAAGGCATACAGAACACAGACTTATCTGCAGTATTTAGGGAGGAGCCCAGCCCCAGGTCCAATTAGGTGCCTATTAAATGCCTTCTGATGAGGCTAGACAAGCTGGGATGATCCGAGTGGAAGCCGAGGCCAAGCTCTCTTCCCCATCACTACAGAGCCTCCCCCTCCCTTAAGAGGCTTTGTTGCCCATGGAGGGAGAGTGTTAACTGGAGCAGTGTCCCTTGGCCTCCAGCGGGACCCCAATCAGAGAGGGGTCCCCCAGATGGCACAGCAGCTCTGCCTTCTGGGGGCCTCCTGCTTGCCTTGTGCTTAAAACTCCAAACACAATCACAGCCAGTCAGTGAAGGGGATAAAATTAAATCCTTGATCAAGTGGTTAAAATAAGCCATCGCAGCCAGAGGCTCCCTCCCACTGCAGCCAGCTCTGTTCTCAGAAGGCAGGAGGAGGAGGAAGAGGGGAGGCACACCCTGTGTGCCCAACACCCTCCTGCTTTCTCTTGTTACCCAGTGGGGACCCAGAGCCCAGGTTACCACCATGTTCCTAGATGGGGAGCCCTGGGCTTACTGGGGCTGGGAACTCACACTAAGTGTAGCCATCCCTGGGGGACGTCCAACACTTTATGCAAGAAGACAGGTCCCGGGCTTGGGGTTCCAGCACTGTAGGTCAGGGTTCAAGTCCAGACTGCCAGTTACTAGCTGTATATTGTAAAAGGTCAGAGGAGGTCTCTGAGTCCATGTTTCTTAATCTGGAATGTAAGAACAACAATGGCACTTACCTCATCGGCTGTTGTCTGCATTCATCAGCCATGGTGTGCCAAGGGTGGGATCATGTGGTGTGGTGTGGGGAACAGCCTGCCTGGGACTCAGACAAGGGTGGATGCTGACTGGAGAGAATTTCAAAATGGTAAGATGAAGTGAAGTGAAGGTCATCTACTCTTTTCTCCCCTATTCCCACCCCCCACCTCCACCCCTCACCCCTCTCCATGCAGGGGCTGCTCTGTCTGAGCCTGAGAGAACCATCCCCAACCTTTACCTCCTCTTCTCCCCTTTAGGAGAGGCCAACCCTGTCTGCTGGCGCTGCTCATGCAGCCTCCTTCAAGGGTCCAGGTGGGCTGGGGCTGAAGAAAACGGTAAAATTTCCCTCCATGGTGGGCAATGCCCCAAACCCAGGCACCTCTGTCTTCCCCAGCCAGCCTCAGAACTGGAGTCAGGTAGAGACCTCATCTTCTCACCTTGGCCCTCAGTCGGCCTGGAGGCAGCATCTGATGGTGATGGCTGGTATTGCTGTAACCTGGCAGGGCAGAGCCGGCAGTGCCAGAAGATCTGTGATATACATGGTGTGCCCCAGGCAGGGCTGGGGTATACCTTGGCTGAGGAGCTAGGAAGCGGAGTGAGAAAACAATGAGGTGGTAAAAATAGCCCTTTGTTTACGTAGAGCACATCCTTGTGTGTCCTTGCATGAAACAGAAACCACAGCAACAAGACGCAAGATGAGCCTCAATGGAGGGGGTTCAGCCTCCAGTGCAGAAGGGCCTGGCCGGACAGGAATGGGGACATCCACCTCGGCAGGATCCCAAGTAGCCTCCCAGATTATCTTGATGGCTAGGGCCTTTTTGTGTGGTCCTTACTGTGGCCCCTTAGAAAGGCCTTGCTCCCAGCCCCAGCCTTGGAATCTGTGGGGCCCAGTGGGGCCTGGCTGTTCCTTTTTATTTTCCCCCCTTCTTAGCCTAGGCTGCTGCTACCAGCTGCCCGTTTGGGAGTTTGTTCCCAGGGATATTACATCATCCTGGGGGACTCTGTGGCCATATTGGTCCGTGAACTTTTCTCATGCTGACCCACATGCCCATCAGAAGCGCTGAAGCTGTCTGCCAAGAGGCAGTGACCTGGCAGGGGCAGCCTGGGGTCTGTCTTAGGGGTTCTGTCTTTCTCTAGCTCTTTCAGAGATCACCAAAGCATACAGCTGCCTACCAAGGTGAGTCCCAAGCCTTTGGCAGGCACCCAGGACTCCTCCCGGCTCCTGGAGAGTTAGCCCAACCCACCCTGAGCCAACTGGGCTCCTGCCAGATCTCGGCTGGTCAGGACCTGCTGGGCTAGGCTGGGCAGGCAGAGATGCAGGACCCAGCCCTGCCCTTGACTTGCTGAGGTTGCTAAAGACGGTTTCGGAAAAATCATCATCACCGGGAGGAGGACGAGTCGCAACAGGCAGACCCAGGCTTGCCAGCAGGGAGGGCCACAGTCCCTTTGGAACTTCCACACATGCCCATGGGGACTTCCTGCTTTGTCATATGGCTGATTGGGAAAGTCAGGGAAGGTACAGAGGCCTATGGGTCTGCCGGTCCCTGATCCAGAAAGTTTCAGGCGTGGAAAACCCAGGGCTGATTTGTCCCCGCTAGCCCAGAAGCTTTGTGGGAGAGCCAGCTCTGTTCCCTCAGCACCCTAGCCCCGGGCGGGGGTTCCCCAAAATGTTGGAGAGTAGCAGCCAGCGCCAGTTCTGGCTCGATTTTTCCACCCCTCCCTAAACTGTGTTGCCTACTCCAGGGCCACTAGGAGGAGGATGAGAAGGGCTGTCCCACCCAGCTGTCCTGCTGGCACTGAGGATTTACCCAGTCCTCCCTCCGAGGAACTGAGGCTTAAGTGTGAGGAGACAGAGAGGCTTAGGGGATTACTGTCTGGAGGTCACCAGGGGCTACATGGGGAAGGGTAGGGCACCAAGGAGAGCAACAGACGCACCTGGAGCCAGGGCTGGACTTGGCCCCGCCCCCTCCATTCCACCTGTCTGAGCCTCAGGGAGCCTGTGGGGTGTAACACTCCTGGCTGTCCTGGAAATCGCTGAGCTCCGCCTGCCTCTGCCTCCCAAATGCCGGGATCAAAGGCGTGCGCCACCACCGCCCAGCACTGATTCCTGAACATGTACATTTAAGTACCTTCCAGATATTCCAATTGTATTTCTTTGCTCCCTTTGAGTGTGGCCCTAACTTGCCTTAGTTGATGAAAAGTGTGCAGTGTAAAGAAGGGTCATTTGGGGTGGCGGCTTTGCAAAGCACTCTAGCATTCCAGAGGTGACTGCCCCCCAGCCTGGGTCCTGGCAGAGTCCCGTCTTCTCCATGGATGAGGAAGGAAGCTTCAGGCTCTGGGAGTCTTGGCCTTGTCTAGTTCTGCAGCTCAACCTGGCCTCTCCTGGCCATTTGGGTGGCCTAGCCTCGTCTCTTAAGCCCCTGAAGCCTAGGAGGCAGGCCTACTCTTGATATATCCAAAAGGAATCTATTTTCTGAATCCAAAGATTCCCCAAGGCTGAATGACAGCCATTTGCTTTTTCTGGTGCTTGTGGCAACACAGTAATGCTGTGCAGGTCCATCCTGTAAGTCTCTACAACTCAACGTTCCCTTCTTGTGTGATGCGGCCCTTGGTAATTAGTTCCTTTGATCCCCTGACCCTCTTCCCATTACCCCTGCTTGCTCCCTCCAGCCACAGAAGTCTTGTCCTCTGTTCTCCAGACACTCTGAGCCTGCTCTTTTTTTAGGGCTTTTTATTTCTTAATTTATTAAAAAAGCATGC
>CABHPR010153277.1:8763-42120 GCA_902168415.1 Peromyscus melanophrys
GTGTGTGTGTGTGTGTGTGTGTGTGTGTGTGTGTGTGTGTGTTTGATGTGAAAGACTTTGGACTAGAAAAGTGGTTGAATGTTCTATGTAGAGTTGAACAGGTTGTCTTGGTAAGACCCTGGAACACAGTAGTGATGAAAATAATGCTGACAATAGAGACATGACTCATAAGGTTTCAGAGAAGAATAAAGTCTTAGCAACTGGAGCCATTATAGAAGTGCCATAAAATATTTTTGCAAAGAATTTGATTGCCTTCTATCCATGCCCTAAGAACTTGCCTGAGGTTAAATTTAAAAAAACTGAACTAATTTTTTTGTAGAAGAAATTTTAAAACAGTGTAATGGACTCTTCCTTCATGGTTTCAGAGAGCTACTAAGGGCAAGCAATATATGGTATAGCTGGAATTCCTTTTAGAATGTTGTTGGAGTGTGAAAGTGAAACCTGGGTTGCAATGGAGACACTAAAATACTGAAGATGCCAGAAACATGAGACATTTGCCAAGGAGAGCTAGATACAAGGAGTAGAACCACCCTTAAAAAAAGTAACCTCAAGACACTGTTGTATTTGTCCTGATTTTAAATGGAATTCTTGTAATAATTCATCATTAATTATAATAAATGATAAGTTTCTAGGTGGATACCATTTCTTCAGGATAGGGAAAATAGAAACTGATGACTTAATGCCTTAAAACATTTGATAGCTCCAAAAGTAGCTCTCCTTACAATAAAAAAAGATAAGTATTAAGGGCTGGAGAGATGGCTCAGAGGTTAAGAGCACTGACTGCTCTTCCAGAGGTCCTGAATTCAATTCCCACCAACCACATGGTGGCTCACAACCATCTGTAATGGGATCTGGTGCCCCCTTCTAGCCTGTAGTCATACATGCTGTATACATAATAAATAAATAAATCTTTAGAAAAAGATAAGTATTGATAAGGAATCTAGTGAAATTTCATACACCACAGTTCTTCATCTGTCCTCCAAAACGTCTGAAATACTTAGCTCCACCAAAACCAGAAACATACTCAATCTCAACAGCTGAAAACCCCAATTTTTTCAAATGTTTTCTAGAGCAGGGATTGGTAAACTTTCTATAGTGATACAGTAAGTATTTTAGATTTTGCATTTGATACTCTGCTTCAACTACTCAACTCTGCTACTATAATGCAAAAGTAGTCATAGGTAATATATAAATAAATAGGCATGGCTAATGCTCCAACGTATCTTTAATAAATCAGATGGTTACAAAATTTTATCTGAAAGCTATACTTTGCTTACTCCTGATCTAGAGGACCAGGTAAAGCAGAAAATACCCTCACATTTCACAGATACAGAAATGGGGGTTGGCACACCTTTAATCCCAATACTCAGAAGGCAGAGGTAGGTGGATCTCTGAGTTCAAGGCCAGCCTGGTCTACAGAACAAGTCCTAGAATAGCCAGGGCTATACAGAGAAACTGTATCTCAAAAAACAAAAAAAAATAGATAAAAATAAAATAAAGCTTAAAAAAAGAAAAGGATGTTTATGTAAAGAGATTTTTTCAGAGATTTTAGTGATTGTTCTACTAAGCAAAGATTAGAAGCCAGGCCTCCTAACTGGTCATGCTCTTTGGATTACCTCATTCAACAGGATAAATGACCCACTGAAAGAATCAGCCTCAGCAAGTATTTTTTCCACTTGTACTAAATGTATGCAAATATATATATAGTGATAATTGGCAGATGTCCATGAATATTTAAGTCTCTCCTTGAGCTCTCTACTCTGTGGTCTTCATTATTTCTCTAGTTGTGCATCATTCCCATATGAAGACATCAGTTCAATTTCAATAATGTTCATGAAAACATGCACAAATGGGTCTGATGCTGAACCATGGAACAGAGTCTTCACACCACTAATAAGCATGCATTATTCATCTGTTAGATGTTTCATGGCCTGCCCCACTGTATTGACCACAGCCCTGGTTTGTCATCTATATACTAGTACTACTAGTCTTTGTATCCAAGCAACCTGATATCTATTATCAAGAGAGAATCCTTGAAGATCTGGATCTAGTACTAATATAAACAAAGAATCATCATGCATCAGGACTATTTTACTTCTTCCATCTGCAATTTCTGAGATTCCATTCACTAAGATATTCTCCTTGCCTTGTGGATTTTTTTCACAAAAGTACTAAATATAAGGACTGCAAGAAATCATAAATGTCAGCATTGATATATAAAACTGGGAACAAACCATTAGTTCTTAGGGAAAAAAATTGGGCTGAGACAAGAGGCGATACATAATCAGGCTAGGTCAAAAACCAAGACATCTGATGGTTCACTCACTCTAAACCAAATCCAGTGGAATCCATGCATTGTGTTAAAAAAAAAAAAAGACTACATTAACAAACATTCTTTTAAATCTAAGATTCAGTTATACTTATTTTGAATTTAGAAAAAAAGAATGATTGTTGTAGTCTAGATAACTCTTGAAAGATGAACTCCACAAAGCATGAAAAATTAAATATTTAAAGAAAAGTTAAAAGGTACATGGTGGTATTAATAGCTCTGTATGTTCCTTTTATATTCATCACCTCCAAACATTAAAGAATCAAAATGTCCATAAGTCATAGACTCATCCCGATTTTATGGGCACCTTGGAAAGACACCCTTCTTGGAAATTTAGTATCAACTTCACTAAAACAATAGTCATAATGCCAAACATGGCCAGTAGTTTGGCATATTCAGTAATTAAGCAGCAATAAACTTATATGGTAATTTCTGTTGGAATCTAGTATTACTAAAAATCCTCAGGAAGTTGGATGGGTTGGGTGAGCAGGGGAGTGGGAGAGAAAATGGGAAGGCTTAGAGTAGAAAGATGAATATGGTCAGAATACATGCTATGAGACTCTCAAAGAATTACTGAAATATTTTTTAAATCCTTTGAAGCTAAGAGGATGATTAGTAAATAAAACCCCAAGAATTACCCTAAGTATACACATTTGGATGAATAAATACAGCTTTACCTTCATTCTGTTCACTCTCATCTCCTCACAGAATTGTCTGTCTCTCTATGACATGGGTAAACCGGCTATGAGTAGAGTGTTCAAATTCCTGCCCTATCATTTTAGTATAAGTTCTCCAAAGAAAAATGAATAAACCAGGGCTGATGATGCTGAAGTGAAAAGTGTAGAGTTTGAAAAACATAAAAGATTTAGATGTCCAAATTTTTAGAAGACTTTTAAAGCATCATCAGATCTTTGTCTAACTTGGAAGCGGACCAAATTTCCTCATGTGGATGGTTTTGGAGCCTCCTAGTGGCAGCCTCAGGGGACCTACAGAGCTAGCTTAGAAAGGCTGAGGTTTTGAAGAGAAATAATTCATTATATATGCTGATTATTAATTTTATTAGCTCCTATAACAAATACACTATATTGAACATGAGGAATAAAAATATGAATAAATGTTGGTGAAACTGAAACAAATATCATGGAAATAAGAGAAGAGAATTTTGCTAAAACAATATAATAACTTATATAAATATAGGAAAGGGATAATGAGAGAGCATATATATAATGGATGTGGGTAAGTAGAAGTCTAAATAAGAGCCCAAGAATATATGTTTTTAGCCTTCACTAATTCTGCTTCCTGTTTAGATGACTCCCTTGCCATCATACTTAGAATACTAAGACTTCTTACCACAGATGAGTGGGAAGAAAGATAGAAAAACAGGTTAGGAACAAATTCAAGATTTGAATTTCTATCTTTCATGCCTTGAAGAGATGACAGAAGCTCTGAATCAAAGAAATGGCCTACTTAAGTTCATTCAATCAAATAACTCTGAAAGTTGTATGAAGAATATTTTAGGACAGCTGGAGATCAAGGAAGTCTATTAATCTATCACAGTAATCCAAGGAAGAAGTAAAAAGAGACTGTCTGCTGTGATAAAGCACAGCAATGTGAAGATTCCAGAAATAATAATAGCTATACATAGTGGCCAATAAAATATGGAAATTATACCCAGAGTTCCTTAAGACATAGGTAAATGGTGAAACTTGTAACAAAGACAAAGAACCACAGAGGTTGAAAGTTGTTATAGTTTCAATCTCAGAAGACTTGAAAGGCTCATGTGCTCATGGCTTGATTGTCAGTTGATGAACTTTGTGGAAGTGACAGAATCCTAAGGGATCTGACCCAAACAATGGCGTAATCCCTTGATGGATTGATAATATGATGGCATTGGTGAGAAACACTACAATGTAAGAGGTGGGGCCATGTTGGAGGAAGCAGGTCAATGGGAATGCTCTTAAAAGATGTATATTCTCCCTCACCATCATCATTCTCTGCTTGCTGCATGCCATGCTATGGAATTCTTCTCCAACATGAGGTCCTTCTTGACTAGTCTCAGGACCCAGGGAATGGAACCAACCAACGATGGAATCAAATCTCTGAAACTAAACCAAAACAAATCCTTTCTCCCTTAAGTTGTTTCTCTCAGGTATGTAGCACAATGATGAGACTCTTACTAGCCCAGAAAAATGGTACCAGTGGAGAGATGTCTTTGTGACTGCCTGACAATGTGGTTCAAAAATCTCTGGAACTGGTTTGTGGAAGTTTTGGAAAAGTTTAGAGATAAGTACTAGAGACAAGCCAAAATGCTGTAAAAGGAGATTGATCAATGATTGTGGTGGCAGCTGTGAAACTAATCTGTCCCTAGGAATATGTAAAGAGGCTCCAGATGGGAATGAGAACATTACTGTAAATTAGACTGCAAGTTATGTTCACTGAGGCAAATAACTTACTTACATTTTGTCCATATCACGAAACTTTGAGAGATCGCCTTTAAAATTGAAAGTCTATTGTCACCCTGTGTTGTGGAGATCCTTAGCTTTGGAAATGTAGGACCAACCCCTCCCCATACTCCAGCTGATCATAGATGGTGTGGATATTGGAGTGAGACAACTTATAACCCTAGTTCTGGGCCTGAGTAGCTGCAAGGATTGTCAGACCACCAGCTCTCCCCGATCCTCACAACCAAGTTAAGGTCTCTGGAATTTCCCCAGCTAGTACACACCTTGCAGCAATGAGTAAGGGGCTGGACTAGTTTCTCCATGTCCTCATGCCCTCAGGGTTGACTTTCCCACACCTACACAAGCAGGGCCAGCTCACTACTGTGTTGTCCAGGCCAGGTGCAGGGGCCACCCTCCCAAGTGCTACAGCTGGTGAGGGGCAAGAACAGTTCTCCTGCTTTTATGACCTCCAGGCCAGCTCTCCCAACCACCACAAGGGGAGGGATGGGCGGAGATTCTCTCCCCCTCGGACACCATCTTATACTACAGGACAACAACAGGCTATCCAAGAGGAGTCCCAGTGAGGGTCCAGTAACAATAATGTAGCAAAAACCAAAGGCCTCGAAACAAACCAGTGACTCTTTGAAATGGACACTTGCAAGTAAAATATGGATAAAAAGGTACACTGTGTGACTCACTGAGTCACACTACAGTTTCCATGACAAGATATTGCTGTCTGTTTCTCTGTCTCTCTGTCTCTGTTTCTTTCTCTCTCTCTCTCTCTCTCTCTCTCTCTCTCTCTCTCTCTCTCTCTCATTTTATTTTATTTTGGAGGGGGGGTTGCAAGTGCGGAGGGCAGATTCAAAGGGATGGGAGATGAATGGGATCAAGATGCATGATGTAAAAGACACAAAAAGTGTATAAGAAGGAAGTTTAAAAAATTAAAATAAAATAAAATTGACAGTCTAAATAAAAATATGGAAGAACTTTCCAAGAAGCCCAACATTCAATACTTGGTATAGCTTTTGCTGGATGCTTTTAACTGAGTTAATGGACAAAGTTGTGAGCAAAAAGCAAAGCAAAAATGTCTAAAAAATCTACTTGCCATTATCCCAGAAAAGAAATGCCTGTAAAGATGGAACCAAGAAAAGGACAGCTAATGTAATGACTTTGGTCATTAAGTCCTGCTCAACAAGAGGAAAAGCATGATTGGCACTAGAAATCTAGCCAACTACCCAGGGCTAGTGAAGCTATGGATCTTGGAGGCAAATCTACAATCACCACTTTACTAAACCAGATTAATCCGTAACTACACTCTAAATATTTGTCCTTATATACACAAATAAGTGTACACCTTACCCCTCATCAAGGAAATTTCTCTTTGCAACAGATGCAGACCACTACAGAACACTACAATCAGTCAAAATACAGAGGTGTGGAGCCCAGCACCAATGGATACAACTATAAAACAACTGCCACAACTAAGTCTCAGGGAACATTGCAAAAAGAGTCAGAGGATCAAGGAGTTTGCTGTGAGATTGTCTCTCCTAGCAATGTCAGAATCTCCAACCATGAATTCTTACTAACATGACTGCCTAAACATAAGCTGAACAAGGACAGTAACAATAGACAGTCCTGGATGGGGAAAAACCATGAGGCCTCGACCCTATACAAAGAACTACGGGCAACTAAGGAATGCTGAAAATAGAAGTAGTCTTCCCCATGGAAGAACACACCAATTGGTTGTCCAATGCCAAATAGTAAACCCTGAAAATATGCATACAAGTAACATTAGACAGACTGAATGGTTATATTTAGGAATATGTATATGCATATACACATATATACATGGTACAACAATTAATGAAAACAGAGATCATGAATGTGAAAGAAAACAAGGAGGAGTACATGGGAAGATATGAAAGGAAGAAAGGAAAGGGAAATGTTTTCAATTATATTATGATCTGAGAACTAAAAGATAATTTTTTAAAGGCCAAGTATTTTATTTCAGTAAAGCAGAAAAGGGTTCTTAAGTGGCCAGACCTTTCTACACACACATACAATATACTTTGATCATTTTGAAATTTTCTAACATCTTTTCCTAGTCTATCTCCACACTCCCTTTCCCCCTTCCACATCTATAATAGTCCCTCTTTTATTTCACACCCTGTGTGTTCATTCTTTACATTTAATATATCAGAGAAAACATGTAGTACCTGTCTTTATGAGACTGGTTTATTTCAACTAATATGATGATCTCCAGTTCCCATTCATTTCTCACAAATGACATTTCATTCTTCTTTACAGCCAAGTAAAACTCAGCTGCATGTGTACATAACATTTTCCTCATCCATTAATCCATTGATGTACACATAGGTTGATTCCATTACTTATTATTGTGAATAGTACAACAAAGAACATAGGTGTGCAAGTATATCAATAGTAAACTGACTTGGATTCACTGTGGGATATTATCTAGAAATGGAGGTAGTGGATCATATGGTAGTTCTATATTTACTTTTTTGAGGAACCTCTGTACTTATTTCCATAGTGGCTGGACTTATTTAAATTACTACAAGCATTATATAAATGGTTCCTTTATGTCTGCATCCTTACCAAGTTTTTGATACACATTCTGATGGGGGTGTAATGGAATCTCAATGTAAGTTTGACTTGCATTTCTATGTGCATAAAACTAATATTTTTTTCATGTATTTATCAGCTATTAGGACTTCTTCATATGAAAAATGTCATTTTAGTTAATTTGCCTATTTCTTGAACACTCATTTCTTCTAGATTTCTTGCCTATGAGTTGTTCTTTTGTTGTTTCATGTTTTTTTGTATTTTTTGTGTTGTGGGATATTTGTGCACTGTGTGAAGATATGTTGCTGTGATTGGTGTAATAAAAAAACTGAACAGCCAATAGCTAGGCAGGAGAGGATAGGTGGGATTTCCAGGGAGAGAAAGGAAGAGGAGAAGGAATGGGAGACACTGAAGAGGTCAGACATATAGAACAGAGTAGAGGTAACTGAGCCACATGGCAAAACATAGATTAATAAAAGCAGGTTAATTTAAGTTATAAGAGCTAGTGAGACAAGCCTAAGCTAATGCCCAAACTTTCATAATTAATAAGAAGTCTTCATGTCATGATTTGCAGGCTGGCGGTCCTGATGAAAAAGTACATATGGCATCCCAACATGGAGGCTCAAAAAGCTAAGAAAGCTTAAAGTTAATAAAAGTTCTGGACAAGGAGCTGGATATGACTTCCTAGTTCCACAGCCTCTCAGGCAGGCCTATGCTCACAGCGTACAGAGGTAAGACTCCCAGATGCTGCCCATGGGCTTGAGCAAGCAGCCAGTGCCATGTGCTAAGCAAAACCATGCAGTGTATGTACTGGCCCTTTAATGTTTGGCTCATGAGGCCAGAGAATACTGCAGACATGCAGAAAGCCAGGTCCAGACACAAAAAGCATCTAAAAAGGTACAAAGTGCTTTAAAAGGTGCTTAGGTGCTGAAGAAAGAAAAAAAATGGGTATGGACAGTCATAAAAATAGTTTTAAAATAATAAAGTGAAGATTTTAAAGACAGTAAATATTTAAAAAAGTCATGTAAGGATGGGAAATATTATAAAACAGGGAGATTGGACATTATATAGAGCTTTATTAATTTTGAATTTTTTAAATGCTTATGAACAGAGAATGACAGCTGCTGGGAGACATTGGATTGTGGAAGGGACTGCTGAATTAAACCATCCTATATGCTTTAAGGACATCTTGGCTTCAGAATGGAAGTGGGACAATGTGTTGCACTGGGGGAGAGGTTGTGCTTTTGTTTCGGGGGGGGGGGGGGGAAGCTATGGATTCTATCAAAGTTAATCAAGATCAGACTTGACCAGGAGAGACCTGCTGAGGATGCTGGCTACAGACATGAAGGAAAAAGCTAAGAAAGACTACATGACAGGTGACATATAAACTGATCCCTATACTATGGGAACAGCTCTGAAACTGGATGAGACAATAATAAATCCTGTTGGCTACAGAGACCTCATCATGTAATATTACATGCCATCCTTTCATATGGTATGGATAGAGATTTATGTTACAGTTGAGTTATATAGTCCAAATGGACTTATAAAGTTGACAGATGCTGCCGGGCAGGGGTGGCGCACGCCTTTAATCCCAGCACTCAGGAGGCAGAGGCAGGCGGATCTATGTGAGTTCGAGACCAGCCTGGTCTACAAAGCAAGTTCCAGGAAAGGCACAAAGCTACACAGAGAAACCCTGTCTCGAAAAAAAAACCCAAAAAAAAGTTGATGGATGCCTTGTGCCTGCTCAAACATAAAACAAAAAATGTATGAAATATTTAGAAGACTTGTGCAGAGCACACATTCCATACTTGTGTTAGTGCAGATATATATGTTACCTTTAAAAGTTTGTGTGTTTTCAAATAAAAAGGACCAGACACCAATAAAGACAAGCAGCCTAGGTGATCCAGCCTCCCAGAATACTCTGTACTTTCCTCAAAATTCTGCATCCAGAACAACTTCAAAACTGCTGGTTGAGATGGTCCAGCCTCACAGACTACATCAGCCAAGACTTCAGATGAGCTTTACACTTTCCCACCACACAGAGAATAAACAAAAAATAATACAGCTAGCTCTCCCAGGACTTGACCATTATCCCAATTTTCTCAGGGTCCCCTAAAGATTCCAACATTCCCCAGACAACAGAAAGCAGTCTAGAGAATATGATACCCACATTCCCAAGAGATGAGGTAGTTTCTGGTCATTCAGTGGATGTTTGTCATTGTTTAGGGGGGTTAATTGCAAGTTGTTACTGGTTATGGTCAGAAGAGGAAAAAAAAAACTAAACAAAGGAGGTTGGAATCAAAGATCTCTTTCTGAAAAGAAAAAAGGGGGGATATAGGAAAGGATAGATAATTGAATCTGCTTTTAAACTAAAAGGCAACTACTAGTCTTAAATATATTATATTGGCACAAGTTTTTATAATGATACAAATTTAAGGTTATTTTTGTAATGCTGTGCATAAGTCTCTACTCTTGTTTAAGGTATTGTACCTATGCAGCTCATTTAACAATGTACTGTAAATTTCTAGTCCTTGAAATCTATTTTATGTGCATTAGTGTTTTGCCTAAATGTATATTTATGTGAGGATGCCAGATCTCCTGTAACTGGAGTTACAGACAGTTGTGAGCCACCACGTGGTTGCTGGAAATTGAACCCAGCTCTCTGGAAGAGCAGCCAGTGTTATTAACCTCTGAGCCATCGCTCTAGCCCTACATTTCTTAATTATCCTAAACAGTTTGTACTAGTTTAGACCTAGAAATTATTTAGGTACTATTATATCCTCCTCAGATCTTTGATGGGGTTGAAGACTAGATAGTTATAGTTACAGTTTTCCTTGTTACCAAATTCAGAAAAGAAACTCACAAAAGAGGTATGAAGTGTATAAGGTTGAGAGACATAAAAGCTTAAGTTGCTTATCTAAGAAGATATTTCTAGGTCTAAAAAGATATTTTTAGGTTGGTAATACAAATTATGATAGAAACTGATTTAGTTATAAGACTTTGGTCTCACCAAGATAGGATAGATAATGGAGCAATTTCTCCAAATATGCCAAATACAAATGGACTGGATATTGTGAATTTAATTCTTACCTGATAATTGTTCTTAATGTATGTAGTTTTACTACGTTAGAGTTAAAACCTTTCCTTTTTATTTAGACAAAAAGGGGAAATGTTGTGGGATATTTATATACTGTGTGAAGATGTGTTGCTGTGATTGATGTAATAAAAAGCTGAACAGCCAATAGCCAGGCAGGAGAGAATAGGCGGGATTTCTAGGGAGAAAAAAGAAAAAAGAGAAGGAATCTAGGCATGCAGAAGACTCCCGGGAGACACTGAAGAGGTCAGACATATAGTACAGAGTAGAGGTAACCAAGCCATGTGGCAGACTGTACATTAATAAAAACAGATTAATTTAAGTTATAAGAGGTAGTGTATAAGACAAGTCTAAACTAATGGTCAAGCTTTCATAATTAATAAGAAGTCTGCATGTAATTATTTGTGAGCTGGAAGTCACAATCAAAAAGCAGAACTACATTTTTGTTTTGGTTTGGGTTTTTTGGCTTTTGGTTTTTTTTTTACTGTAGGCAGAGATTTTAATATCTGTGTCTCTTAATAATTGATAGACTGGAGAGAAAGAACATCAGACTTTAGAAGACTTAAACAATGTTCTCCAATCTGTGTCTCTTAATAATTGATAGACTGGAGAGAAAGAACATCAGACTTTAGAATACTTAAACAATGTTCTCCAACTGATGTTGACATCTATAAAGCTTCCTTTAAAAACAACAGATTAAAAAATGGTTTTTTTCCAAATAAACAGGTAACATGTCACTAAAAACCAAATCTAACCCATAAAAAAGTCTCAATAAATGTAAAGGAATTAAAACAATGCTAAGGCAAAATGTTGCTTTTAGAAGATCACAAAATACATGTTCTCCAGATACAACTGAATTTAAAAATCAATAACAACAACAACAACAACTGAGAATCTCCAAAATGTATGGAAACCAAAAAACAAACATTTAAATAAACAACATCAATTAAGAACTCAAGGGTAAGGGGCAGGAGACGGCTCAGCAGTCAGGAACTCTTGCAGAGAACTAGAGTTCATTTCCCAGCACCCATGTTGGGCAGTTCACAACCCACTGGTGTTTCATGTTTTAATTTCTTTTTATATACTAGGTATTACACAGTATCACATAATAGCTGGCAAATATTTTTGACACATTCAGTACATTATCACTTCACTCTGGTAATTATTATTTTGTTGTTTTCTTTTGTAGTTTTTGTTTTTGTGTATTTGCTTTAATTTGCAGAAGTTTTTTAATTTCATGCAATCCCATTTCTCAATTCTTGCTATTGTTTCCTGAGCTGCTAGTCCTATTTAGGAAGTCACTGTCTGTGCACACATTGAACTATTTCCCTTATATTTTCTCTGGTAGTTTTAAAGTTTTGGATATTAAGTCTTTGGTTGTTTTAAATCGATTTTTACAAAAAAATTCATTTTTACACAGAGTGAGAAACAGGAGTCTAGTTTGTCTTCTACATATGTATGTCCAGTTTTCCTAACTTTTTTCCTTTCATTTTATCCAAACATACTCATCACTCAAGGAACATCTTGGTACCTATCCTTACCACAAGTCTTATTCTATTTGTTCAGACATTACTAGGTTCAACATATCTAAATTGTCATGTAAAATAGATAATCCAGTTCCTCTAAATTCTCTTTGGTGACCTACTTTGGTTTTGAGGAAGTTTTGCTGTGTTTATATAATTATACTTTTTCTTAAGAACTAAAGCATCAGCCTAATTCTATAGCTTCTACAGCTTCTATAGCTCCAGTCATAGAGCAAAATATATAGAGTACATATGATCAATACTGGCCATAGTACAAGAGGAAGCCTCTCTGTTATGGTCAGGCCTATCATGCTGTAACCTATTCTGCAAGCTAAATAAACTATTATTAATTAAATTCAGCATTTCCAATCCAAAATTGATTAGATTTTCAAGCCACATCACAGAAATTGTTTATGGTCAATGATTAGACCATCTATCATTTTTGTGCTTATAAAAACACTAATTTTTACAGGATGGATTATATTTCCCAAACTTCATCTGGAGCCCTAATTCTCTATACCTTAGGAGAATAGGACACAACTGTATTTGAATAGAGGACATTTAAGGATTAAGTTAAAATAAGGCCAGTAAGAGAGTTCTAATCTAAATCATTACAATCCAGTTTACTGAAAAGATTAAGATACAAAAAGAGGTACCAATGCCATACAAAGAAATGAAGGAAGTGCATGAACAAAGAAAACCCACAAGAGAACATAGTGAAAATAAACTGAGAACCAAACACAGAGGCTTCAGATAATACCAAACCAACTGACTGTATTGTGAGTGGTTTTAGCTTCCAGAACAGAACCATTATTAATTTCTATTGTGATAATTAAGTTTCTGATGTTTATCTACCCAGCCTACAATTTTTTGTTAATAGCAGGTGTAGCAAACCAAGGCACTAGCTTCCAGGATCATCATAAAGGAGGTCTCAGTAGTCCATCTCTTACAGTGATTGTCCAAGTCTCATACATCTAATTCCATGCTTTTCTTTTATTAAAGGTCTGATCATTTGTTTGTTCTACTTAAAGACTTATTTTTTTAACTGGACTCAAACTTAGAAGCAGAACCTCTCAGTGAGGACAATCTACATCTTTTGGCAATCTGTTCCTGATGTTTCCTTTGGTTTCCTGAATTCTCTTAGCCAAAAGGTTGGCATATTCTGCAGCCTCCTCATTATTTTTCTTAGTGTGTTGTTTCTTCAGAGCAATATATCAGCACTTGTGTTGTAGGACACATGGGTTAACAAGACACTAAATCTTGGGTACTTTAGTCCTGGACTTCTGACTTAGTCAGTGTTCTATTGTGGTCTATAAGATCATGACAACTTATAAAAGAAAGCATTTATTTGGGGCTTGCTTATAGTTTCAGAGGTTTAGTCTACTGTCATCAATGGTGGGAACTGTGGTGGCACACAGGCAGGTATGGTGCTGGAGAAGCAGTTGCAGGCTCTACATCTGGAACCAGAGAAAGAGAGCTACGAGGCCTGCCTCGGGCATTATG
The DNA here is from genome assembly GCA_902168415.1 of Peromyscus melanophrys. Taxonomy (NCBI): domain Eukaryota; kingdom Metazoa; phylum Chordata; class Mammalia; order Rodentia; family Cricetidae; genus Peromyscus; species Peromyscus melanophrys. The sequence goes on from CABHPR010153277.1 coordinate 22,240, forward strand.
AAACCTTGAAGCCCACCTCCCAATGACAATGAGGTAGGGCTAGAGATATGGAAATTTCCCAAGACTAGCTTCTCAGTGAAGGGCAGTATACTGATTTGCAAAGACAGTTTAGATTGGATGATCATACCTTGGTGCTATGTTGTATAGCAGCTTTGAATGCTTGGGATAAGGTTGAAGAATCATGAAAGAGGACTGAGTTATTTACTAAAATTATACAAGGCCCAAAAGAACTTTCACTGATTTTTAATGAAGATTTACTTCAGCTGTAAGTAAAATATTAGACCCAGAAGTTAGAAAAATATTAATTGATTCTTTGGCTTTTGAAAATGCTAATTCAGAATGCAAAAGGATGACTAGGCCTTTAAAGGCAAGAACAGCACCCACAGATGAATGGATCAGAAAAATAGCTGATATTAGATCTCAGTCTTATGATGATACTTGGATAGGAGAAGTGATTTCTAAAAACTTAAAGAAAAATCAAAAGGTTAGATGTTTTAATTGTATTAACCAGGTCATCTAAAAAAAAGGATTGTAAGCAAAGTGTTCTTAGAAACCCTATTTTTTCTAGAAATAATCCAAACAGAAGGTCCCAGACTTCTGGAACATGCAGAAGATACGACAAATGCTGACACTGGAGTAATTAATGCAGATCAACAAGGGGCAGACAAGGTAATCTTTTGCCATTGGAAAATACCTTAGGGGGCCCCTCACAGGCCCCAATGTCAAATTTGGTTCAATCATTCTTTGTCAGCATTGGGGGAAACCCCTACACAGAGCAATCTAAAGACTTAATGCTTGTTAAAAGTTATACTGTTCTGGATGACAGAACAGCATCATTAGATAAAACAAAATTTTCAGAAGAGAACATAAAACAAGTATTTTTGCAAACTTCTATAAATGATCAAAGACAAAAGCTAAAAATACAAATAACAGCATTGTGATTGAAGGTTTAGTAGACACAAATGTGGATGTAACAATAATTTCACCCAAATCTTGGCATCCAGATTGGCCTCTACAGGAGGTAAATATTCAGCATCTAGGGATTGGAACTTTATCTCAAGTAAAGTCGAGTGTACAGGGATACTCAGGAAATTAAATCTATATGTGGATAACATAGCAATGAGTTTATGGGGACGAGATTTGTAACAGCAAAGTAAAACCCAGATTAACATTCCTCCAATCTGAAAACAAGCCATAAACTAACATATGCTTCTGAGAAAAATATTAAGAGGTATTATTAAGAACAGTCACTGACCATCCAGGTTGTACATAAGCAGGTCAAAACAGCTGCTAATCTTTCAAAAGTACCAACTGCCTTACCTTTAAAATGGTTAACTGACAAACCTGTCTGGGTGGAACAATGGCCTTTGACATCATATAAATTACAAACATTAGAAAAGCTGGTACAGGAGCAGCTAAATGCTCAATATATTGAAGAATCAACCAGTCTTTGTAATTCTCCTGTATTTGTCATTTAAAGGAAATCTGGAAAATGGACAATGTTAACAGATTTAAAAGCCACAAATAAGGTGATTCAGCCAATGGACTCTTTACACCCTGGAATACCTTGCCTTATCTATTATCTAAAGGATGGTCTATTATAGTGATTGATTTAAAAGACTGCTTTTTTACTATACCTATATAAGAACAGGATAGAGAAAAATGTGCCTTCACAGTGCCTACTTCTAATAATGCCCAGCCTGTTAAAAGGTATCAGTGGAAAGTTCTCCCACAAGGGATGTTAAAAGCTCTACCTTGTGTCAATATTTTGCACAACAGCCATTAGAAATAATTTGTAAAGTTTCCTCAATCCATATTTTACCATTATATGGATGATATCTTACTAGCTGATTCAAATGCAGATACCTTTAGGAAAAATGTTTAAAAAGTTTAAAAAAATGTCTTGTTGGGGGTTACAAATTGTTCCTGAAAAAAAATACAAAAAAGAAATTCAGGATATAAGACAGGTTTACAAAAAATTCAAACATAGAAAGTGCAAATCAGAAAAGCTCCATTATGAACTCTTAATGATTGTCAAAAGTTTCTTGGAGATATTAACTAGTTGTGCCCCACAATTGGATTAACTAATCAAGAGATAAGTAATTTACTTCAAACCTCGCAAGGTGATAAGGACTGAAATGCTCTAAGAAAATTATCAGCTGAGACTGAGAGAGAATTAGCTTTGGTAGATAAGAAACTACAGGATGTACAGGTGGATTGCTTGGATTCAGAGCTTGATTATATCCTGATCATACTACTATCTATACATTGTCCAACAGGATTTCTTATGCAGAGAGAAGATAATATTTTAGAATGAGTATTTCTGCCACACAAAGATTAGAAAATTAAAGATCTATGTAGAAAAGATTTCTGAATTGATTCTGAAAGGAAAATTGGACTTCATTAATTAACAGGAATAGACCCAGCAGAAACTGTGATACCTCTTAATAATGCTGGAATTTCCTTATTATGGGCAGAAAATGAACATTGGCAAAAGAGCTTACAGTAATTTCTTGGGAGTGATTAGCAACAAATATCCCAAAAGCAAGAGACTTTGGTTTAAAAAAAGAAATAATTGGATCCTTCCTCATATTGTACACGTAACACCAATTTCTGGAACCTGTACACTCTATGCTAATGGAAATAAATCTGGAAAAACAAGTTAAAGTCAAGGAATTTAAGTAAAGTTGTTCAAAGCCTGTATGATTCTGTTCAAAAGTCAGAATTATATAAAAACCTGGAGCCATATATTGGGGTAAACGCTGAAAGATCAGAGGAAACAAGCCACAGCCACTTCTCACCTCACCAACTCCTCAGCTGATCCTGTCTCCACGAATCCTCAGACTGAATGCTCCTGAGTCCTCAACCGAAAGGACTCTAGTTCCTGTCTCCTCATGCCTTATATACCTTTCTCCACCCAGTCATTTCACTTCCTTCCTAGTGCTGGGATTAATGGTATGTGTGCTTCCCAAATACTGGTAGCAAAGGCATGATATCTCAAGTGCTGGGATTAAAGGCATGTGACTCCCAAGAACTAGGATTAAAAGTGTGTGCCACTGCCTGGCTCTGTTTCCCTCCTAGACTGAGTCAATCCCATGTAGTCCAGGGTGGCTTTGAACTCACAGAGATCCAGAGTGCTAGGATTAAAGGTGTGTGCTACCACTGCCTGGCCTCTTTGTTTAATCTAGTGGCTGTCTCTGTCCTCTGATCCTCAGGCAAGCTTTATTTGATACATAATTATCACCACATTAATTGGCTATTCTCATGGTATTATTAGATTTTTCAGAACCTCTTAATATAGTTACTGACTCTCAATATGTATAAAGAGTTGTTTTACATATTGAAACTGCTGAAATTATTTCATATGATTCAGAATTAACTTTGTTATTTATTTAATTACAAGAAATAATCAGAAATAAAAATCATCCTTTGTATATAACTCATCTTAGATCTATACAGTTCTACCAAGCCCTCTAGCACAATGTAATGATGAAATTAATCAGCTATTGATAGGAAATGTGCTAGAAGCCTCAGAATTTCATAAGAAACACCATGTTAATAGCAAAGACTTGAAGAAAGATTTTTCTATCACTTGGCAACAAGCCAAGGAAATTATAAGACAATGTCCTACTTGTTCTTTATATAACCAAACTCCACTAGCTACAGAAAGTAACCCAAAGGGTATTCAAAAAAATGAAATTTGGCAAATGGATATGTTTTATTTTGCAGAGTTGGAAAAATCAAAATATGTACACCACACTATAAATACATATTCAGGATTTTAATGGATAACTGCTTTAAGATCTGAAAAGGCTAATTCTGTAATCACACATTTGTTAAAAAATTATGGACATCATGGGGATACCTGTACGAATTAATACTAACAATGTTCCAGCATATTTCTCTAATAAAATAAAATAGTTTTTTGCATATTACAATATAAAGCATATCACAGGTATACTACACAATCTATAAGGCAAGAGGTTATAGAAAGATCTAATCCCACTCTAAATGATATGCTTAATAAACAGAAAATGGTAATAAAGACCCCCAGAGATAGATCATACAATGCTTTATTAACTTCAAATTTTTTAAATGCTAATAAGAAAGGATCAGCTGTGGAGAGACATTGGATATTAGGGGGAAAAAAAACGCTGAATTAAATCAGCCTGTATACTTTAAGGATTTGTTAACCTCAGAATGGAAACCAGGATATATGTTACATTGGGAAAGAAGTTTTTCTTTTGTTTCCACAGGAGAAGAAAAGCTATGGATACCATCAAAATTGATAAAAATTAGATTTGAACAGGAGAGACTTCTTGATTAGCAGAGGTGATAGTTCATCAAACAGCATGGCCATTCAATCTAAAATAACTTATAAGACTAACAAATGCATTTCATTTGATCAGACATAACCTGCCAAAAAGGAAACTCCCCAAAGTTAGGGTTGGGTCAGAAAGTTTTGTTTTTGTCTTTCAAGGAGAATAAACGCATCCAACTAAAGAATCTGAAGATCACTGGACAAATGAGACATCTGAAGAAGAAAGATGAATCACCCAGAGAAAATGTCCCAAGTAAAAGACTAAATTGGCCTAATGGTATAGCACACTTCCAATAGGATAAAATCTCATAAATCTTCCCAAATGTTTGTTTCTGCTGTTCTCTACAGACACATAATGTAAATGGTCTTTATGTATTCCCAATTCAATTAAAAATTAAAGCTGGCTTTGGAATTAGAGCAAGACTCTCTCCTTCTCTAAACCCAAGCATGCTTGTTAAAGAAAAACCCAAGATCTCTGTCTCATGTCAAAAGAGTCACCTGGTATGGGACAGAATAAAAATTAAAATTAAGGGGATATTCTATTGACACTAATCTCAAAATCCTTTGGTTTTATTTTTACTCTTTAAAATTTTTCTTAAGGTATAAATATTATCTCAAAATTTATAAGATTAATATATATATAAACATATATATTTAAACTTTTTGTCATGATATTAATGGTCATAAAGAACATAAACTAATTCTAGGAGTCTTCATCTAGCTTCCTTTACATGACTTAAGGTTTGATTCTGAAGCAGATAACTAGGAATTAAGTCTGTATACCCTGGATGTATTTAATTGACTGTGGTCCTTTAACTTCTCTGATCTACTGCATATGACATTTAAAATGTTTAAGTTTTCTGCAGTGATCTGTGATCATTCCTAACAGTGACCTCTGAAGTCTCCAAAAGGATGATGGGGCCCCACAATGATGATTTTACCTGGATTGTGGTAATGCCACTAAGAAGACAAACACCACCCAAAGACCAGCTTTGGACTACAAACTGATCAGGAAATTTCAAGGTTGTAGCATGAATCTTAAAGGGAATTATTAATAAAAAAAAAAAAAAGAAAAAGAAAAAAATTCAGGAGCCAGATATTGGGGTGAACGCTGAAAGATCAGAGAAACAGAACAAGCCACAGCTAACCTCACCTTGCCAGTTCCTCAGCTGATCTTCTTTTCTCAAACTGGAAGCCTCTGAATCCTCATCCAAATGGATCTCAGCTGAACTGCTTCTAAAAACCAAAAGCTTAACAAAGGCTCTAATTCCTGGTCCTCATGCCTTATATACTTTTCTGCTTCCTGCCATCACTTCCTGGAATTAAAGGAGTGTGTCACCATGCCTGGCTGTTTCCAGTGTGGCTTTGAACTCACAGAGATCCAGATTGGTCTCTGTCTTTGGAATGCTAGGATTAAAGGTGTATGTGTGCCACCATTTTCTGGCCTCTATATCTAGTGGCTGTTCTGTTCATTGACCCCAGATAAGTTTATTATGTTGCACAATATATTGGGGAACACAATATCACCACACAAGGTGGCTAGTTGAGATGGTCCAACCACATGCATTACTCCAGTCAGGATTTCAAGTAAGCCCTGCACTTTCCCATCACACCGAGACTGGATAACAGCTAGCTCTCCCAAGACATGGTCATTATCTCAATTTTCTCAGAGTCCCCTAAAAATGTCATCACCCACAGAGAGAAGGAAGTAATGTTAAGAACATGACCCCCACATTCCCAAGAGGTGGGGTGGGGGTTTTTGAAGTGCTATTCTAATTAATCTTTATTTGTCAGAACACAAAATATCACACAAAATGGTTTCTGGTCATTCAGTGGGCTGTAGATGTTAATCACTGTATATAGGGGTTGGTTACAAGTTGTTACTGGTTGTGGGCAGGGAGGAAACTAAGCAAAGGATATTAGATTCAGGGATCTCATTCTGAAAAGAAAAAAGGGGGATACAGGAATGAAAGGATAAAAAAAAGATTATTGAATTTATTTTTGTGTGTTTGTCTGTCTGTCTGTCTGTTTATTTGCTTATTTTTCTGAGACAGGGTTTCTCAGTGTAACAGTTCAAGCTGTTCCAAAACTCACTCTGTAGACCAGATTGGCTTCAAACTCAGAGATCTACCTGCCTTTACCTCCCATGTGCTGGGATTAAAGGCATGCACCACCACCACCCGGCTATTGAATCTATTTTTAAACTAAAAAAGCAACTACTAGTCTCAAATATTTTAAATTGGAATAGATTTTTATATATTGACACAAATTTAAGGTTATTTTTGTTATATTGTATATATGTTTCTACTCTTAAGGTATTGTACCTATGCAGCTCATTTAACAATATAATGTAAAGTTCTAGCCCTTGAAAGCTATTAGAATAATAAAGACAGGTTAGTAGTTAATCATTTATAAAACTTATAGTCATGTTAGGTATCTTTTCAAGGCCAAATAGAGATATATTTTAAATAGATAGATGGTCTTCAAATCCTTCAGAGATTTGCAGAATATGGCATTTAAAATGTTTTAATAATATAAGACTTTTCATGACAGTGAGACACGTCTGCTCTTGGCAGCATCAATTTACTTCAAAAAAGGGTGATGAGCACCAAAGAACCTTGATATGGAGTTTGCTTTCATTGTGGCAAAGTAAGAAACTGCCCTTGCCTCTACTGGTGATAGCATGCTGTCCAAACTGGACAAGCAGAACACAAAAGAAGGAGACTACCAAACTTTGCCAAGACAAGGTAGGACAGTCCTTCAAAATTCCTGTTTCACAAAAAGCTCTATCAGATATTCTAGGCCTGTAGGCCATAGATGGATACCCCAACTTGCAGAGGAATCTTGGGGTGACGCTCCAGGCAGCCAACTGTCTCTATCATTTCTATAGTTTTAGAAATTGTTTGTTGAGAACTTTCTGTTTACTCAAGTATATTATATCCTTCTCAGATCTCTGGTGGAGTTGAAGACTAGATAATTATAGTTACAGTTTTCCTTAGTTATGATAGAAAGTAAATTAGGTACAAAACTTTGGACTCACCAAGAGAGGATAGATAATGGAGTATTTTCTCTGAATTTATGAACTACAAATGGACTGGACATTGTGGATGTAATTCTTACCTGATAATTGTTTTTACTGAATATAGTTTTATTATGTTAGAGTTAAAACCTTTCCTTTTTATTTAGACAAAAAGGGGGAATGTTGTGGGAGCTTTGTTTGTGTAGTTGCTCTGAGACCTCCAATGGAGTCAGGCCTTGGTTCAGAGGGTGGGGTCCACATTCAGCTGGCCAGAGTGGACTATAGAGTTTTCTGACTGACTGAGAGGAGACAGACATACAAGAGGAATAAAGAGGGACCAAAGGAGATGTGGGGCCCTTTCAAGCAGTGAAGCATGGAGGTAGAGGTCGCTGATCATATTCTCCATTGCTCTGTGGATCTATCAGGTTTTACCCTAATATCTGACTCCCGACCATTTTTTATTAATAAAATAATAAAAGAAGATGCTTTAGTTAAGAGTATTTACTGATCTTACAGAGGACCCAGGTTCAGTTGCCAACATCTACATGGTGGCTAACAGCCACCTGTAACTCCAGTCTCAGGGGATCTCATGCCATCTTGTGGTCTCTGCTGGCTCCTGCACACATGGCATGCTCATAAAATCATGTAGGCATAAACATATAAGACATAAATAAAAAATAAATACATATTTTTGAAGGAACAAAATACATGAAAAATTGTTCAGAAGAAAATGCAGCACCATTACAGAGGAAGAAGAGAAAACAAAGCTATCTCTATGCATCCTACCTCACAGACAGCTTTCAGGCTACTGTACCAGATGGGAACCCAAAAGCAATTCAGTAGTCTTGGTGAACTGAGAAGGCAGAGTTCACACATAGGAAAAGCCAAGGCAACTATAACTTACAGTTCAGCAGGAGAAGAAGCTGTACAACAGCACCAGCTCCAGAGATCTGCAAAGGAGTCACCTAACCTCTCTGGTTGGTAATCTATGCACTGTATGTGAGAAAAGACCACCAGAAGGATTACATACGACAATCACCACAGTTGCTAATTGCTGTAACACAGGAACAAGAAAAAGTCATGTTTATGATCATAATTCATGTTCTGGGCAAACAGACTGTTAGGATATCATAGCATATAAGAATATTTAGAAGAAATTCAGAAAATGGAGCATCAAATAATATTAAGTTTAAAATATAATTTTTAAATTCATCATACACAAAATTCAAGAAAATTAAATCTAAGAAGAGCAACAGTCATAGATGATATAATTAGTAAAGGCATGAAAAAATCTATTAAATATATTTCATGTGATTGGGAATATAAAAAAGTACAATAGTAAAGATAAATGTAAAAGAAATAAAAAGTAACATAAATTAAAATATTCAAACTAGATAAGTTATAACAGATAATATAGAAGGAAAGTTTAATGATGTTAAGGACATAGGATCACAAAATATCCAAAACGAAATGGTGGAAGGAACCTTGTGCACCACCAACCTCTCAGACAATATTAAATTATATAACATGCAAGTTATTTGTGACCCCCCACAAAATAAATGAGAGACTATAGGAGGAAATTTGGAAAATATAAATTAGGTTAAACTATAAACTTTAAGAAGAAGTAATAGGAACAACAAGGCACATCAAAATGAAGCTGCTGAAGGCTGGGGAGAGAAAGCTCGGTCAGTAACATACCTACTTCCCAAACTTGAAGATCTGAGTTTGAGCCCCAGAACCCAAGAAGAAGTTCTGGATATCAATGACTGGTGCAACTCTCAGCCTTAGGCAGAGTAATCTCTTCACAGTGAGCCTCTTCACAGAGGTTCATAACCATTTAAAACACTGATAATGAAAGACTACTAAGTGCTCAACCCCAGATGGGACATCCATAACACCCACTCGAAAGCCAGGCAACATTGCAGAGGGATGACTAGAAGGGCTTTAAGAACCAGAGGTAAGGGTGGGCACCATAAAATACTGTCTTCTGGATATGACATGACTGTGGCAATAATAAACCCACAGTAGCTGTAATCACCTGCAAAAGACCAGCACCTCTCAAAATACGAAGACCTAAAAGGACTAATTGGGAAAATATGGGGTGAGCAAGAATAGGAGGGGGTAAGAGAAGATAACAGAGTGAGAAAAATGCTATCAACACATTGTATACAAGTAAGAAACTCAACATTTTTAAAATTGATTTTCAGAAAAGAAAGAATACTTACAGAATGTGGTGGTTTGGATGAAATTCACACACACACACACACACACACACACACACACACACACACACACACAAAATAGGCTCCTATAGTTGAATACTTGGTCACTGGGGAGTAGAACTATTGAGTAGGTGTTGGCTACTACTGGCCTTCTTGGAATAGTGTGGCCTTGTTGGAGGAGGTATGTTACTGGGAGAAGGCTTTGAGATTTCAAAAGCCCAGGCCTGGTTCATTGTCTCTTTTTCTGCTGCCTACAGATCAGATGTAAAGCTCTCAGCTATTGCTCTAGCTCCATGAACTTCCAGCCATGATGATCATGGACTAACCAGTTGCAACTGTAAGCAAGCCCCAATTAAATGCTTTCTTTTATACAAGTTGTCTTTGGCCCTGCTGATACTCAGACCTAGGACCACGTCCCCATGAGTACAGGTGGAGGCCTTGGGCACTTCGAGGTTGAGTCCCCAGACAGCAGAATAAAGTGGTGCATGCTTTTAATCCCAGCACTTGAGAAGTGGAGGCAGGAATATTAGGAATTTGAGGTCATCCTCTGCTCAAAAACTACTCTGTTCAAAAACAAGTTTGAGGTTGAAGGGACTCAAAATGGTGGCATCTGCCACCACTGGAAAGATGGAGGAGCAGCTCCCAGGAGTGTGAGAGATTCTGAAGGATCAAAGGGGAGACCAGTTGGCAGAGAAAGAGTCTTCAGGGCCTGCAGTATCTCTGAAACAACCTTTACAAAGGCAGGTCTTAGAGGAAGATGCTTTTAAAAAGTGGTCTCACAAAAATGGAAGGAAAGATGCTGGAGCAGAGCTGCTCAAGGTGGACAATGGGGAAACTGGAAATACAGTGGCAAAGGGTATGGGAGTGATGACCCTGTAGCATGGGTCATGCTGCTGTAGCCCATGCTGTTTGACCTGATGGGAGGAAGAGGGAGCAGAGTCTTGGGGCTGCACACAGGCTGCAAGCACAACAGTCGTACCCAGGAAGACACCAAGGACAGGAAGGTATCCATCAGCCTAGAGCTTACACGGGTCCTGCCCCAGGACACTCTGACCAGCCACCCATGATTGCCCTGACTCTGAGTAACAACAGGATATTTGAGATGGAGAATGGTTCATTTTCTGGATTGGACCTCCTCAAAATACTTCGATGGTCCAGGCTGCTGCCAAAGACCACATTGTTGTCTGTGGTCCATGATGCCACCCCAGGGCCTGTTGATGCCATGTTCCATGTGGAGGTCCATGGAGTGTGCAACCACTAGAGGCCATGTTGATGTCTATGGTCCATGCTGCTGTGTTGTAGAATATTTGTTTACACTGTGTAAAGATGTGTCACTGTGATTGGTTTAATAAAGAGCTGAATGGCCAATAACTAGGCAGGAGAAAATAGGCAGGACTTCCACGCAGAGGGAACTTGGGACAAATTTAGGCACAAGAGAGATACCAGCAAGACACTGAAGAAGTTGGACATGTGGTTCAGAGGATAGGTAACTGAGCCATGTGGCCAAATGTAGATTAATTAATTTAAGTTATAGGAGCAAGTTAGGGGAAAAGCCTAAGCTAAAACCTTTCATAATTAATAATAAATTTCTGTGTCATTATTTGTGAGCTGGCAGCCCATAGGAAAGTCTGATTACACTATTGCCCAAAGTCATGTTGACATCATGGACAGTGCTGATATCAAGGCCATGTGGATGCCTAAAGTCTGGGTTCCTGCTGGAGGCCATATTGATGTCCATGGTTCATGATGCCACCAGAGGCTATGATGAGGTTCAAGATCTATGCTGCCACCAGGAATCATGCTGAGGTCATGTTCAATGCTGCCACTAAAGGCCGTGTGGATATCTGTGATCTGTGCTCCCACTGGAAACCATGTTGACGTGTATGGGTTGTGTTACCACCAAAGGCCATGATGATGTCTATGGTCTATGCTGCCACCTGAAGCCAAGTTGATATCCATGGGATGTGCTGACACCAGGAGCCATGCTGATGTGCATGAGCTGTGCTGCCCTGAGGGCCATGTTGAAGTCCATGGTCAATATTGCCACCAGAGGCTGTATAGATGTCAGTGGTCTGGGCTGCCACTGGCTGTTATTGGAAAGGAAGCTTCTTTTGCAGTGGTATTGATGACTACAGACTGACAGTTAAGACTGAGAGACATTGAATGCTTCTGTGAAAATCTCTCCCTCCCACCCCAGGCCACCACAAAAATAAATAAATAAATAAATAAATAAATAAATAAACAAACAAACAAACAAACAGCCTATACAGGAAGCCAGTGAAGACAGCCCTTTAAAATTGTGATAGACGATAAAGGAATTGAGAAAGAAATCAGGGAAACAACACCCTTCACAATAGCCACAAGTAATATAAAATATATTGGGATAACTCAAACCAAACAAGTGAAAGACCTGTATGAAAAGAACTTCAAGTCTTTGAAGAAAGAAATTAGAGAAGATGAGAAGATGGAAAGATCTCCCATGCTCATGGATCAGTAGGATTAACATAGTAAAAATGGTCATCTTGCCAAAAGCAATCTACAGATTCAATGCAATCCCCAAGAAAATTACAACACAATTCTTTACAAACTTTGAAAGAACAATACTCAACTTCACATTTAAAAAAAAAAAAGGACAACTAAAACAATACTGTACAATAAAGGAACTTCCAGAGGTATCACCATCCCTAATTTCAAGCTCTACTAAAGAGCCACAGAAATAAAAACAGCATGCTATTGGCATAAAAACAGACTGGTGGATCGAGGAAATTGAATCAAAGAACCTGACATAAATCCATACACCTATGAACACTTGTTTGTTTGGTTTTTTTATTACAAAGAAGAAAAAATATACAATGAAAAAAAACAACAAATGGTATTGGCATAACAGAATGTCAGCATGTATAAGAACACAAATAGATCCTTATCTATCACTCTGCACAAAACTCAAGTCCAAGTGGATCAAAGACCTCAACATAAATCCAGACACATTGAAACAGATAGAAGAGAAAGTGGGGAACAGCCTTGAACACATTGACACAGGAGAAAACTTCCTGAATAAAATATCACTAGCACAGACACTAAGATTGACAATTAATGAATGGGACCTCATGAAACTGAAAAGCTTCTATAAGACAAAAGACACTGTCAATAAGACAAAATAGCAGCCTATAGAATGGGAAAAGGTCTTCACCAACCCCACATTTGACAGAGGGCTGATTTCCAAAAGTATATAAAGAACTCAAAAAACTAGACATCAACAAACCAAATAATCCAATTAAAATGTACAGATTTAAAGAGAGAATCCTCAACAGAAAAATCTCAAATGGCCAAGGAATACTTAAAGAAATGTTCAACATCCTTAGCCATCAGGAAAATACAAATCAAAACGACTTTGAGATTCCCTCCCTCCCTGTTCCCTTCCTCCCTTCCTCCCTCCCTTCCTCCTTCCCTTCCTCCTTCAGCAGTGGAGGTGAAGAATGGCTAATAGCAAAAACACTAAAGACAGCTTATGCTGGAGAAGAGCAAAGGGAACACTCCTCCACTGCTGGTGGGAGTACAAACTTGTACAGCCACTATGGAAATCAATATGGTGGTTTCTCAGAAAACTGAAAATCAATCTACCTTAAGACCTAGCTACACCAGTCTTGGGCATATGCCCAAAGGATGCTAAATCATACCACAAGAACACTTACTCAACTATTTTCATAGCAATGTTATTCATAATAGCCAGAAACTGGAACAACCTAGATGCCCCTCAAGCAAAGAATGGATAAAGAAAATGTGGTACATTTACACAGTAGAGTATCACTCAGCTGTTAAAAATAATGACATCAGGAAATTTGAAGGCAAATGAATGGAACTAGAAAAAAATCATCCTGAGTAAGGCAACCCAGACCCAGAAAAACAAACATGGTATGTATGTACTCACTCATAAGTGGATATTACCTATAAAGTAAAGGAAAACCATGCTACAATCCACAGCCCCAGAGAGTTTACATAACAAGGAGGACCCAAAGGGGGATACATGGATTTCCCTGGGAATAGGAAATAGAAGAGATCTCCTGGGTAGCATGGGGGCAGGTGGGGATGGGAACATGAGGGATCAGATTGAACGGAAACACACATACTACCAAAAACAACAACAAAATAACAGGAATTAACAATCACTGGTCATTAGTTTCTCTCAATATCAATGGACTCAATTCCCCAATAAAAAGACACAGGCTAACAGAATGAATATGAAAACATGATCCATCCTCCTGCTGCATACAAGAAACACATCTCAATACCAAAGACAGAAATTACCTCAGAGTAAAGGGTTGGAAAAAAATTTTCCAAGCAAATGGGCCTAAGAAGAAAGCTGATATAGCCATCCTAATACTTAAGAAAATAGACTTCTAACCAAAATTAATCAAATCAGATGGAGAAGGACATTTTATACTCATAAAAGGAAAAATCCACCAAGAGGAAATTGCATTTCTTAACATTTATGCCCCAAACACAAGGGCACTCACATCTGCAAAAGAAGTATTACTAAAGCTTAAATCATACATCAAACCTCACACATGAATTGTGGGAGACTTCAATATCCCACTCTCACCAATGGACAGGTCATTCAGACAAAAAACTAAACAGAAAAACAATGGAGCTAACAGATGTTATGACTCAAATTAACCTAACAGATATCTACAGAACATTTCACCCAAACACAAAAGAATATTCCTTCCAACTCATGGAACAGTCTGCAAAATTGACCATAGACTAGTCACAAAGCAAGTCTCAACAGATACAAGAAAACTGAAATAATCCCTGTACCTTATGAGACCCATCAACTGCAGCTGAATTTCAACAGCAGAAAGCCTAAAAACCCATGGAAACTGAACAACTCCCTACGGATCTTCACTGAATCTCCACTGGGTCAAGGAAAATAGTAAAGAAAGAAATGAAAGACTTCTTAGAATTCAATGTAAATGAATGAACAACATACCCAAACTTATGGGACACAATGAAAGTGATGCTAAGTGGAAAGTTCATAGCACTAAGTGCCTTCATAAAGAAACTAGAGAGATCTCATACTAGCGACTTAACAGCACACCTGAAAGCTCTAGAACAAAAATAAGTAAACACAGACAAGAGGAGCCAAAGGCAGGAAATAATCAAACTCAGGGCTGAAATCAATAAAATAGAAACCATGAGAAGAATACAAAGAATCAATGAAACAACAAGTTGGTTCTTTGAGAAAATCAACAAGATGGACAAACCCTTACCCGAACTAACTAAAAGGCAAAGAGAGAGCATTCAAATTAACAAAGTCAGAAATGAAAGGGGGATGTAACAACAGATGCCAAGGAAATCCAAAAAATCATTAGGCCATACTTCAAAAACCTGTACTCCACAAAATTGGAAAATCTAAAAGAAATGGACAATTTTCTCGATAGATACCACTTACCAAAGTTAAATCAAGATCAGATAAACAACTTAAATAGACCTATTAACCCTAAGGAAATAGAAGCAGTCATTAAAAGCCTCCCAAAAAAAAAAAAAAAAAAAAAAAAAGCCCAGGGACAGATGGTTTTAGCACAGATTTCTACCAAACTTTCAAAGAAGAATTAATGCCAGTTCTCCTATTCCACAAAATAGAAACAAAAGGAACATTGTCAAATTCATTTTCTGAGGCCACAGTTACCCTGATACTGAAATCATAAAAAGACTCAACAAATAAAGAGAATTACAGACCAATTTCCCTCATGAACATTGATGCAAAAATAGTCAATAAAATATTTGCAAAACAAATCCAAGAATACATTAAAAAGATCATCCACCATGATCAAGCAGGTGTCATCCCAGAGATGCAGGGATAATTCAGCATAGGAAAATCTGTCAATGTAATACACCATATTAACAAACTGAAAGAAAGAAAGAAAATGATCATCTCATTAGATGCTGAAAAAGTCTCTGACAAAATTCAACACACCTTCATGATAAAAGTCTTGGAGAGATCAGAAATACAAGGAATATACCTAAACATAATACAGCAAACCAATACCCAATATTGAATTAAATGGAGAGAAACTAAAAGCAATTCCACTAAAATCAGGGACAAGGCCATCCATTCTTTATAATTAATCAATATAATACTTGAAGTTTTAACTAGAACAATAAGACAACTAAAGGAGATCAAGGGGATACAAATTGGAAAGGAAGAAGTCAAATTATTGCTATTTGCAGATGATATGATAGTACACATAAGTGACTCCAAAAATTCTACCAGGGAACTCCTACATCTGATGGTTTGACTGGACCCTTCGGCTCACTACTACTTGATCCAGAAAGCTCCACTTCTCTCTCTCCAAACCCCACTTTCTCAGAGAATCTTCAACAAAGAAAGGGAGCCAAAAAGCCCAGTTCCTCATTCTTGGCAGCTACAGCAGCTCCTCCCCTGAAGTTGCCAGCAGCCCAAGTCCCCACCTAAAGTGGTCAGTTTTTGACCATAATTGGACACAAACCTAGCTTGTGGTGGACTGTGGTGATATCTTGTGTCCCTCAATATATTGTGCACCCTAATAAAGTTTACTGAGGGTCAGAGAAAAAAGCCAGCCACTATATTAAACATAGAAGTCAGGCAATGGTAGCACATGCCTTTTAACCTAGCATTCAGGAGGCAGAGATCCATTCGGATCTCTATGAGTTCAAAGCCACACTGGGGACAGAGCCAGGCATGGTGTCATAGGCCTTTAAACCCAGTACTAACCATGGAGGTCTGGAGGTCTGTACAGACAGACAGGAAGTGATGTAGCTGGGCGGAGAGAGGAAGTGAGGTGCACAACAGAAAGGTATATAGGCATGGGTATACAGGAAGTATATATCTTTGACTGAAGATTTCCAAGTGTTAAGAACACATGGCTGGCTTCTTTCTGCTTTTCTGATCTCTCAGTTTTTACCCCAATATTTGGCTCCAGATTTTTATTTATAAGACCATTTAGCAATTCATCTAACAGTGAACACATCATCACCCCTTATCTACAAGTTATATAAGCTCCCTGCTTTAGTTTGGGTGCATGACTTCTCCTGCCTTGATCCCTGGAGCTGGAGAACTCACGCAGGAGTTGCTTTGCTCAAATAAATCTAATTCTTTTACTTTTTCAATTCAGCTTGATCTGGCTTACTGCATTGGTGGAGAAACCTATTATTGCATTACAGAAAACTTATTACAAAAAACACCTTCAGCAAAGTGGCTGGATACAAAATAAACTAAAAAAAAAAGTCAGTAGTCCTCCTATATGCAAACAATAAATGAGCTGAGAAAGAAATTAGGGAAACACCACCATTCACAATCGCCACAAATAATATAAAATACATTGGGGTAACTCTGACTAAGCAAGTGAATGACATGTATAGCAAGAACTTCAAGTCTTTGAAGAAGATATCAGAAGACAGAAAGATCTCCCATGCTACCAATCCATATTGTTAGGAGTAATAAACATAGTAAAAACGGCCATCATACCAAAAGCAATCTACATATTCAATGTAAATCCCATCAAAATTCCAACACAATTCTTTATAGAACTTGAAAGAACAATACTAAACTTCATATGAAAAAACAAAAAACCCAGGATAGCTAAAACAATCCTGTACAATAAAAGAACTCTGGGAGTATCACCATTCCTGATACCATATGTACTACAGAGCTGTAGTACTAAAAACCACATGGGATTGACATAAAAACAAGCACGTTGATCAATGGAACCAAATCAAAGACCCAGAGGTAACTCCACATACCTATGAACTAATGATTTTTTATAAAAAAAAAAAAAAGAAAGAAAGAAAGAAAGAAAGAAAGAAAGAAAGAAAGAAAGAAAGAAAGAAAGAAAAGCCAGAAGTATACAATGGAAAAAAGAAAGCATCTTCAACAAATGGCTAGTCTAACTGGATATCAGCATGTAGAAGAATGCAAATAGATCCATATCAATCACCCTGCATAAAACTCAAGTCCAAGTGGATCAAAGACCTCAACATGAAACCAGATACAATGAACCTGATACATAGCCTTGAATGCACTGGCACAGGAGACAACTTCCTAAACAAAATACCAATCAAGCAGGCACTAAGATCAACAATTAATAAATGAAACCTCATGAAACTAAATAGCTTCTGGAAGAAAAAGGACACTGTCAATAAGACAAAATGGCAGCCTATAGAATGGGAAAAGATCTTCAAAACCAGGTATTTGACAGAGGGCTTATCTCCAAAATATATAAAGAACTCAAAAAACTAGACATCAACAAACCAAATAATCCAATTTAAAAATGGGGTACAGATCTAAACAGAATTCTCAACAGAAGACTCTCAAATGGCTGAGAAACACTTAAAGAAATGTTCAACTTCCTTAGCCATCAGGGAAATGCAAATCAAAACAACTCTTAGATTCCATCTTATACCTGGCAAAATGCTCCTGCTGGCAAGGATGTGGAGCAAGGGGAACACTCTGTCATTGCTGGTGCGAGTGTAAACTTGTATAGCCACTTTGAAAATCAATATGGTGGTTTCTCAGAAAATTGGAAATCAATCTACTCCAAGACCCAGCTATATCACTCCTGGGCACATACCCAAAGGATGCTCTACCATAACACAAGGACACTTGCTCAACTATATTCACAGCAGTGTTATTCATAATAGCCAGAAAATGAAAATAACCTAGATGTCCATCAACCAAAGAATGAATAAAGAAAATGTAAGACATTTATACCATGGATTATTACTCACCTGTTAAAAACAATGACATCATGAAATTTGCCAGCAAAAGGATGGAACTAGAAAAGATCATCCTGAGTGAGGTAACTCAGACCCAGAAAGACAAACATGGTATGTACTCACTTAAAGGTGGATATTAGCCATAAAAGAAAGGATAACCATGCACAATCCACAGATCCAAAGAAGCTAAGCAACAAGGAAGGCTCAAGGGAGCACATGAATCTCACTGTGAAGGGGAAATAGAACAGACATCACAGATAGATGGGGGAATGGTCTGAATGGGGGTGTGGGCATGGGTACAGGAGGGATCAGGTTGGGGGAGGATGGAGGGAGAGAGTACTGGAAAAGACAACTGAAATCAGGAGCATCTCTGGGATGAGCTAGAAACCTAGTGCAATGGAAATGTGAGGGTGACCCTAGCTAAGACTCCTAGCAAGGGGAGATACACAGAGCCTGAACTGACCATCTCCTGTAACCAGGTAAGTGGAGGAATTGGGATCCCAACCCAGTCACATAACCTCTAACCTACAATTTGCCCTGCCTACAAGATAAGCTGGGGAAAAGGCAGCAAATAAATTATGGGAGTGGTCAACCAATGACTGGTCCAACTTGAGACCCAGACTATGAGAGGAAGCCCACCCCTGACACAGCCTGGAGGGCCAGAACCCAGAAGCTGGACAGGCCAGACACCTAGGATAGAACCAAACATGACTGGCAAAAAAGAAAAAGAAAAGCCAATGAAATGACTCCTAATGATATTCTGCTATACTCATAGATCATTGCCTAGACCAATTATCATCAGAGAGGCTTCACCCAGCAACTGATGGAAACAGATGCAGAGACCCACAGCCAAACATTAGGCAGACATTGAGGAATCCTGTGGAAGAGGGAGATGAGGGAGATGAGATGAGCCAGAGGGGCCAAGAACACTACAGAAAACGAAAACCCATAGAATCAACTAACTTGAACTTATAGGGGTTTGTGGAGACTGAAATACCAGAGAACTTGCATGGGACTGACCTGGTCCCTCTGCACATATGTTACAGTTGTGTAGCTTGGTCTTCTTGTGGTACTCCTAACAAAGAGAGTAGGGGCTGTCTCTGACTCGAGTTACCTGCTTTTGGGACCCCTTCCTCCTACTGGGTTGCCTTGTCTCCTCTCAGTAGGAGAGGAGGTGCCTAGTCTTACTGCAACTTGATATGCCATGGCTGGCTGATACATATGGGAGGACTGTACTTTTCTGAAGAGAAAGGAGGAGCAGATGCAGAGAGAAGAGGGAAGGTTGGGGGAAGGGACTGGGGGGAGAAAAGGAGGGGAAATGTTATTGGGGTGGGGAAATTAGTTAATTAATAATAAAAAGCATAATATAAATCTCACCAAATGACTATATCAAACAAGACATAAGAAAAGAATATAACGCCGGGCGTTGGTGGCGCACGCCTTTAATCCCAGCACTCGGGAGGCAGAGCCAGGTGGATCTCTGTGAGTTCGAGGCCAGCCTGGGCTACCAAGTGAGCTCCAGGAAAGGCGAAAAGCTACACAGAGAAACCCTGTCTCGAAAAACCAAA
>CABHPR010153277.1:42220-67148 GCA_902168415.1 Peromyscus melanophrys
CGAGGCCAGCCTGGCCTACAGATGAGCTCTAGGACAGACTCCAAAACCACACAAAAATAACCTGTCTCAAAAAAAAGAAAGAACGAAAGAAAGAAAGGAAGAAAGAAAGAAAGAAAGAAAGAAAGAAAGAAAGAAAGAAAGAAAGAAAGAAAGAAAAAGAGTATAACAAAGCTGATGAAAGTATACACGCACATATAAACAAAATAAAAATCAGCAAGCTTATCACAACTTTGATAACTGCACCATGATCAAGAGGCCAAATCTATGTAGATCTCATCCATTTCTCTGTCATTGGGGACACTTGGCTCAGCCTGGGAGGAGGGGACTGGACCTGCCTGGACTGAATCTACCAGGTTGAACTCAATCCTCAGGGTAGTCTTTGCCCTGGAGGAGATGGGGATGGGGGGTGGGCTGGGGGGCAGGTGGGGGGCGGGGGCGGGGGGGCCGGGATGAGGGAGAACAAGGGAATCCGTGGCTGATGTATAAAATTAAATTTAATAAATAAATAAAATAGTTATATATTAGTTGTATATTATGCATAAAATTAATTGAGATATTTACATATAATTCATATAATTTCTACATTATTTCATATATGTGAAAATAAATCCCTAAAAATTCTAAAAAAGAGGCCAAATCTAATAATCCATAAGTTAGAAAGAGTTGAGATAGAAACTAAAAGTTTATAAAACCTAGTCAATAAAATTATAGTTGAAAAATGTCCCAAAACTTAGGAAAGATATGGATATCCAAAACCAAGAATCATTCAGAACCCCAAAGGAACATAACTAAGAAAGTCTTTCCATAGCATGTTATAAAGTATTAATCCTACATAACAAAGAATCAGCAATAAAAGCTGGAATGGGGGGCAGGGAGGCAAACTCCCTTACAAAAAAAAAACACCTAAAGAGGAACATTGAAACATCTCAACAGAAACCCTAAAAACTAGGGAACTATAAAACAATGTATTTCAAGCCCTGAAAGTAGCTAACTGCCAAACAATAACATATACTGACTAAAGTTATTTTTAATAGACAGAGAAATAGATATTTCAAGAAAAGCACACACTGAAATATTCATGACCACAAATCTATCACTGAAAAAAATATTTATGCAGAGGAGAAAAAAGTCTGAAACAAGAGCAGTAGAATGAATAAATGTCATTATGAGAAGAATAAATGAACAAAGAAAATTAGGAAACAAACAAGATATCAAACTTACAAAATCAGCACACCCCCTATTGAGAATGTGAGAAAAAAATGAAAAAATATTCAAAAAGCCACTAACAAAATTACCAGAATTAGCAAACCGCTCTCAATGATAACTCTAAATAAAAACAGTCTTAAATCTTCAATTAGAATATGCAGACTATCTAACAGGTGCAACTGCTTTTTATCTAAAAGAAACACACCAAACTGAAAAAAAACATTATGACTCTCACAAATTGCTAAGAGAAAAGCAAAATGATACAAGCATTTTGGGAAAATGGCCATTTCTTATACAAGTAAACACACCTATCAAAGAATCCAGGAGTTCTACCCCTAAGTACTTACCCAAAACAAAACACATATGAATGTTCATAGTGATATTCTTTGTAAGAGCCAAAACATGAAAAGAATCCAAAATTCCACCAAATGGAATAGGTAAGTTGTAGTATGTACATTAAATGAAATAGTACCTAATAATACAAATGAGCAAACTTCCAATAAATGCAACAATGCTGAGGAATTTCCAAAGGATTACACTAAGTGAAGGGGAAAAGCCCAACTCTATTAACAGATAGTAAATCAATAGTTCTTAGAATGAGTGAAGCAGAGAGTTAACTGTAAAGGGGAAAGAACAAACTTTTTGAAGAACAGAATTGTTTCTCAATCATTTATCATAATAGGAGTAGAAACTAGCAAAACTCACCTAAGAATATGTTTAATAATTTTGGGATGTTTTACCTAATACTGCCAATAAAAAGAAGATGGAGATGACAGGCGGTGGTGGTGCAGGCCTTTAATCCCAGCACTCGGGATGGAGAGGCAGACAAGTCTCTGAGTTCAAGGCCAGTCTGAACTATAGAGTGAGTTCCAGGTCAGTCATAACTATATAGAGAAACCTGTCTCAAAAAAAGAGAAGAAAGAGGAAGAGGAGGAGGAGGAGGAGGAGGAGGAGGAGGAGGAGGAGGAGGAGGAGGAGGAGGAGGAGAGTAAAGGCAGGAATCTTTATTAAAGTTATTTGCATGGCTGTCACTTGTTCTATTAATACACAAGGGTAATTTCTTACCTTAAGAATAGTACAATCCATTGAAAGAGAGTGTGGTTACTATATACTGTTCGTTTAAATTTAAAACTTTAGACAAGACTGACAAAATCATTGCAATGAACACATTTGAGAGGAAAAGTAGGATGCAAGCGGAGTTTGAAGGCAGGGTAAAACTAGAATAGAAAAAGGATCCTTTGGACAATTGAAACAATCTGTTTAAATATTTCTACAATATTCCAATGGAAATGCACTTTCAGAGATGAAAAGCTATCCTTGGTTAAAGCTCCTACATTCTTCATGGATCCATATGGACTAGCTTGTATGCTCATGACCTCACAGTTCTGAAGAAAAGTGGAAATTCCGCACTCTGCTCTCTGTGAGAGTCCTACTTCCCCACATGACTTTTCTCGCCTTTTAATACCACAAGAGACATCTAATTAACTTTTCAGCCACACACAGCTGGCACTAAAACAAACCAAGCTGTGAGGTGGCTGACCCAGAATTTCTGATGAATGTTCAAAGTAAACAGGCTTTCAGCCAATCTGGAATGGTGTATTTCTAAGAGGACAGAGAACCCTTAAAGTTAATTAACTCATCAGGACAAACTGTCCACTCAATGGAAGTTCTTCAGTAATGAATATCAGACCACAGATCTTTCTGCAGCTGGGCTTGTTCATCATTCAAGAGGGCTGCTTCTGCATGTCTTGTGGATACTTTGGTGATTATTTATTTTTGCTGGCTTCTGACTTCTTATATTCAAATAAAAGGGCCAAGAAAGCAAACATCAAGTTTAAATAGAAGATCCTACATTTCATCAAAAGGCAGAAATACTTTTTTTTCACATGCAGAATTTTGGAAGAGAAGAATGAGTTCTATTAGAAAGCATGAGTCTATTTAAGAGGTTTTGTTACTATGTGGAAATTTTAATAAGTGTTCTCTACTGAAATTTTTGAAGATTACTATTGTGACCTAAAAAAGAGAAGGAGAAGAAGAGGGAGGAGGGGAAGAGGAGGAGAAAAGAAAAGCTGCAATAAGCTAACATGAATATTGAACATTGTAGCTTCACACTCAATTAGGAAGTAATAAAATAAAGTAAATGTCCTGAAAGTATTCAACTTGAGTTCATGAAACAGATAACATACGACCTATCAGGCAAGAGTTTTTCTGCTGTTCTGCTTGCTTGTTTATTTTTGTTAATGGAGAATATAATAATAGGCTCTGCACCTATAAAAGGAACAGGGCATCTCATGTGTGTCCATTTTGAGGCAGTAGTAAATCTTTGAAAGGACTTAGAATGTCTTGTCAGAGAGGGCATAGGAGGCACTCTGGCGAGCTTCAGGAGCATTAAGCAGTGCTCTAATCTTGTGAGAATCAGCCTGAGTAGATGTTTCTATTACACTACAGGAGTTACTCTGCTGCTTACCTTCCTGTTTGGTTCTTCCAAGTTTATTCAAAAAGTCATATATCAAAGATCACTTTAAGGGGTAACTGAAAGGAACAGTGCTGTGGATATCACTCTGTATCAATAAAGCACTGATTGGCCGGTAGCCAGACAGGAAGTATAGGCGGGACTAACAGAGAAGGGAGGAGAGGGAACAGAAAGGTGAAAGGAGAGAGACTGCCTGGAGCCGCGGCCAGAACAAGGAAGATGTAAAGTACCGGTAAGCCACGAGCCACGTGGCAAAGTAGAGATTAATAAAAATGGGCTAAATATAAGAGTAAGAGCTAGACAATGATAGGCCTGAGCTAATGGCCAAGCAGTTTAAATAATGTAAGCGTCTGTGTGTTTATTTTGTAAGTGGTTTCTGGGACTGGTGGGACTTGGGAGCTGGCGGGACTTGGGAGCTCGAGAGAAATTTTCCAACAACAGAACAGTGTTTATTAAGAACTTACTATGTACCAGACACTATATATAAATAAAACTTGATGCTATTCTATAATAGTATGATGTTACAATACAGAGTAATAGTTAGAGTATCAGTTCTGGAGTCAGACTACCTAAGTTAGGTGTGGGGTTTTCTTGGCTCATCATGTATAAGTAGAATGAATGAACTTGGTTGAGGTTTATAGGACCTGTTCATTCCTTAGTACCTATATCTGTCTATAAAATAAAGACAGAGAATTTATTTCATAGGCTTTCTGTGAAGGAGAAATCAAATGATCAGTAAATGTGAGCCATGTATCAGTTTATAAATTTATAAAAGTTGGGCAGTGGTAGCTCACACCTTTAATTGCAGCACTCAGGAGGCAGAGCCAGGAGGATCTCTGTGAATTCAAGAACAGCCTGCTCGACAGAGTGAGATCCAGGACAGGCACCAAAACTACACAGAGAAACCCTGTCTCGAAAAAATAAATAAATAAATAAATAAATAAATAAATAAATAAATAAATAAATGAATGAATGAATGAATGAATGAATAAATAAATAAATAAATAAATAAATGGATAAATAAATAAATAAATGAATGAATGAATGTATAAGTTGTTTACCAGAGTTTTACAAATGAATAGAACTTCAGAAATGCTGTGGAATGTCTTTCTGTATGCTGTGAATATGTGTTGCTCTGATTGATTGATAAATAAAGCTGCATTGGCCTATGGCAAGGCAGCTTAGAGGAAGGCGGGAAATCCAAGCAAATATACTGAGAGAAGAAAGGAGAAGAGAGAGAGATGTCAGCCACCTCCAAAGAAGAAGCAAGATGTCAGCAGACCATTAATGCCACGGCCACGTGGCAAAACATAGATTAATAGAAATGGGTTAATTTAAGATGAAAGAGCTAGCTAGCAAGAAGCCTGTCATAGGCCATACAGTTTGTAATTAATACAAGCCTCTGAGTGATTATTTTATAAGCAGCTACACAGAAATAATAAATTATTTGGCCAAGGCAATGGAACCAGGAATAGAATATAATCTTCTGGCAATCTAATGCTGCCATCTACATCAACTGTCTCTAAACTATATTATGTGTATACCTTAGGTGTAAGGTGAAAACAATGTAACATATTTTTATATATTTAATGTTCTTTGGTTTTTAAGTTTTACATATATTATATGAGGATTTTAGTTATTTCTAATACAACTATATTCTATAAATAAATAAACAAAATTCTATAAATAAATTCAAAATTATTTTACTAACACAAAGATACTGTCAGTACATTTAGACCTCTATTTCAGTTTCAAGAACTAGAAAAGAGCATGGTGCTATGACAGAGGACAACAGAGGGCAGATTTAATAGAGTATCTATGACATTCACTAACAGTGTCTTCCAAATCCAAAATTCAGATACTCTGATAAATAAAAGGAAAGAAAAGAAAATGTTATGGGATATCCTCAAAACTGAAATAACTTATTCTTCTCACAGTTCTTAAATTTTCAAAAACATAAAACCCAATTTTACTTAGAGTTCTTAAGCAACCAAAATTGTGTGTGTGTGTGTGTGTGTGTGTGTGTGTGTGTGTGTGTGTGTGTATGAGTGTGTGTGTGTGTCACAAATTTAACATGGTAGATGTATTATTTTATTGAAACAGCGCGTTTTTGAGTTTACTTTCTCACTGCTGTGATAAAATACCTGAAAAAGGAACTTAAGAGGAAAGGGGTTGTTTGGGCTCGCAGTTCCAGAGGTATTCAATTAGCATAGCAGGGGAGACAAAGTTGCTGGCTGAGAGGGCCATAACAGGCTCCCCTAGCAGCCCTGACATGGACCAGGCCTTAGTTTCAGTTCACTAGAACAGGCTGGAGCTGGACAAGCAATTCTTAGGAAAACCACAGCTTAAGGGCAACCAATCAACAGGTGCCCCGCAGCCTCCTGCCAGCTCAGCAGGAGCCCCAAAGCCCCTTCTGCTGGCTCAGCAGGCCCTAAAGCCCCTTCTGCTGGCTCAGTGGATGCCCCCTAGACTTCTACTACCTAAAGATAGCTTTCCCTCCCTCTTGTCAACAAGCCCCTAAACACTAGACCCCACCACCACCAATGGGCCCCTAACCACTACAGCCTCCTACCAATCAGCTTCCAGACTAATCTTTCCTCCACCAATCAGCACCAAATTAATCCCTCCTCCCTGGAATTCCCCTAACTCTGCTTAAAAGGAGCTTGAGAACCCCCTTCGGGGTGGGTATTTGCTACCCCAACATGCTAGAAATAAATGCTCATGCATACATGACTATTTGTCTTTCTTAGGGACTTCTCTTGGACTCTAACAATTGGTACATTGGCAGGGAAGCCCCCTCAAGATCCCCTGACACATGAGCATTGAAAACCTGGCTGGCCGGTAATGTAAGAGTGAACACTCTTTATCTTAGTTTGTCACTGTTCTGACTGTCTGACTGTCACTGTTCTGTTCCATGTTCTGTGGTTTTGTTCCTTATTCTATGTTTCTTCCTCCTGGAAGCTCAAGCTAAGTGAATCTGGAGGCTTAGGTGGCTGGCAGATGCACTAGAGGCCATATGGGCCAGGAGGCATCCTGGACTCACCTGGGAGGAACAACTGGATCTCTTCAGTTGAATTGGGGCAGAGGGTGCCCCTGGTTGAATAGGGACAAAAGGTCCCTATGGTTGAACAGGAAGGCAGTTTGCTCTGGCTGAAAAGCAGAACTAAGCCATCAGCCCATTTTCAGTCTCTATTTTGAGGTCCGTACTGGTACACTGTGATTTCTATAACCCTCCTGTGTTTCTGTCTGTTTGTTACATTGTTATATTTGTTCCTTTAGAAGAAATGGAACAGGTGGCTTCTACTTCCCTGAATATCTTGCTGGATCATTTCAAGGACTTCCAAGCCCAAACTGCAGACTTGAGAGTCATGGTCCAGAAGGGAAAACTCTGTCTTTTGTAGGAATGAATGGCCTGCTTTTGATGTGGGATGGTGTGAGGAGGGGACTTTCGACCTCTCAAATGTCCATCGAGTCAAGAACACAGTCTACGGGTCACCAGGGCACCCTGATCAGGTCCCCTATATCACCAGCTGGCAACACTTCAATGAGAAGCTCCCTGCATGGTTAAAACCCTTTCTTCCTCCCCCAGGGGCAGTCATGGCTGTGGCTGCTGAGAAAAGGGAGAAACGAAAGGAGGAGAAGGACAGGCCACAGCCTTCTGCACCCCTGTACCCTGTCCTTCTGTCTCCAGGAGATTTGGAGGAAGAGCTCTTTTCTACCCCACCACCTTACCCCCAGGCGCCCCAAAATGAAGGAGCCAGGAGGATTCCAGTAGAGGGATGGAGGAGTTCCCAAACACATACAAGCATGGTCTCAGCGGGAGGAGCCACAGCCCTTCCATTGTGCGCTGTGGGCCCACCTGATGCTGATGGCAGGCAGCAGCTAGTCCACTGGCCCTTTGCCACTAGTGACCTTTATAATTGGAAGCTACAAAACCCTAAGTTTTCTGAGAAGTCTGCCAAACTCATTGATTTGTTAGATTCTGTCCTTTTCACACACCATCCAATATGGAATGATTGTTTCCAGCAACTCCAGGTCCTCTTCACTACTGAGGAGAAGGAGGAGATCATAGCCAAGGCCCAGAAATTGGTTCTGGGCCCAGATGGAAGACCAACCACCAATGCATACCTCATAAATATTGGTTTTCCTGTGATATGACCCAACTGTGATTTCAACACAGAAGAAGGTAGGGAGAGGCTGAAAGTCTACCACCAGACTCTAATGGGGGGGTCTCCGGGTTGCTACGAGGCGGCCCACAAATTTGTCCAAAGTTAGTCAAGTACACCAGGAGCCTGAAGAAACACCGGGAACATTCCTAGAGAGGCTAATAGAGGCTTATAGAACCTATACACCCTTGAATCCAGAAGCACCAGAGAATCGGTCTGCAGTCAGCCTGGCTTTTGTCAACCAGTCAGCACCAGATATCCGCCATAAGTTGCACAGACTAGAAGATTTTGAAGGTAAGAGGTTGGCTGAACTCACTGCAGTTGCTGAGAAAGTATTCAATAATAGGGAGACCCTGGAAGATAGACAGACTAAGGGGCTCATGAAGGCTTTAGAAAGACAGACACAGGGACTCACCAAAGTCCTCCTAGCTATGTCAGGCAGTCCAAAGGTTAGAAGATGGGCATTGGATTCTGGAAGCTCACCACATAGGGAGGAAGGCCTGAAGCAAGGACTGAGCAATAGGCCTAGATTGCAGAAAAATCAATGTATCTACTGTAATAAGTTAGATCACTGGAAAAGTGAATGCCCTGTATGACAGGACTCAAAAGTGAAGGTACTGGAATTGGGAGAAATGAGTGATTGAAGGGGACAGGGCTCAGAGCCCCTCCCCGAACCTTGGATAAGCCTAAAGGTGGAGGGGAAACACATAGATTTGCTGGTGGATACAGGAGCACAACACTCCGTTTAAAAAAAAAAAAAAACCCTAGGCAAATTGTCACTAAAACAATCCCGGGTGTAAGGGGCCACAGGGATGAACAAGGTATTCATGGACTACTCGAAGATCAGTAGACATAGGAAAAAGCCAGGTAACCCACTCTTTCATGGTTATCCGTGAATGCACATACCCACTGTTGGGAAGAGACTTACTAAGTAAGATGGGGGCCGACATCCATTTTAACCAGATCAGGATATCAGTGACTGATCAAAAGGGAGAGGCACTGCATATGATCACCATGTCACTTGCGGATGAATATAAATTGTTTGTGGCCCCCCAGAGAAGAAAGACAATAAAATCTACTCGAAAACTAGCTCCAAGAAATTCCCCAGGCATGGGCAGAAACTGGGGGATCTGGGCTGGCAGCACACCAGCCCCCCATTCTAGTACAATGCCAACATTTGTTAGACAGTACCCAATGCCCAGAGAGGCCAAGCAGGGGATCACCCCCCATATTAAGCACCTCAGAGACTTGGATATTTTGGTCCCTTGCAAGTCAGCCTGGAATATGACTCTACTGCCAGTTAAAAAGCCCAATTCCAATGACTACAGACTAGTGCAAGACCTCCGTGAGGTTAATAAGAGGGTGGAGGACATTAATACAACAGTTCCCAACCTCTACACCCTTCTAAGTGTCTAGCCCCCAGAACAGGTCATCTATACTGTGTTAGACCTCAAGGATGCCTTCTTCAGCCTGCCATTAGCCCCAGCCAGTCAGCCTACATATGCTTTCAAATGGATGGATCTAGAAGACAGATTCAATGGACAGCTGACTTGGACATGACTGCCCCAGGGATTCAAAAACTCTCCTACCATCTTTGATGAGGCACTCCATGAGGACTTGGGTGAGTACCGACAAGCCCACCCCAACATCAGCTTATTACAGTATGTGGATGACCTCCTGATAGCAGCCGATACCTTGGAAGCCTGCAAGGCCGCCACTGATGGGCTACTTAAAACTATGGGAGACCTAGGGTATTGTGTATATCAAAAAAGGCTCAACTCTGCCAAACTGAGGTACCTTACCTGGGGTACATATGAAAGGGGGGCAAAAGATGGCTGTCCAAAGCAAGAAACGAGACTATCCTGAGGATCTCCAGATCCAGAAACCACTAAGAGGTGAGGGGGTTCCTGGGGTCTGCTGGGTCCTGTAGGCTCTGGATCCCTGCATTTGTTGAATTAGTCCAGCCTCTGTATGAGGCCACGTAGGGGGAAAGACTCTCCTTGATTGGACCCCGAAAATGGAAAGGGCCTTCAATGAAATTAAGGCAGCTCTACTGAATGTACCTGCTTTGACACTACCAGATGTTACCAAACCCTTTCACCTATATGTGGATGAGAAGAAGGGAGTGGCCAAGGGGGTACTGATGCAAACCCTGGGTCCATGGAAAAGGCCAGTAGCCTACTTGTCCAAAAAGCTGGACCCAGTGGCTGCTGGATGGCCTCCTTGCCTCTGCATAATTGCAGCAACAGCTTCATTAGTCAAAGACTCAGATAAACTAACCTTGGGGCAGACTCTTAAAGTGAC
The DNA here is from genome assembly GCA_902168415.1 of Peromyscus melanophrys. Taxonomy (NCBI): domain Eukaryota; kingdom Metazoa; phylum Chordata; class Mammalia; order Rodentia; family Cricetidae; genus Peromyscus; species Peromyscus melanophrys. The sequence continues at coordinate 52,370 of CABHPR010153277.1, forward strand.
CATCCCCCATGCTACCGAGGGGGTCCTTAAACACCCTCCTGATAGATGGCTAATTCTTGGCTGACTAATTACCAGGCTTTGCTCCTAAACCCACCCAGGATCCATTACACCCCCAGCAATGCCTTGAACTCTGCCACCCTGCTCCCAGACCCGGATCCAGACCAGTCTCTCCACAATTGTCTGGACATCCTGAGCCATCTCCACAAGACCAGACAAGACCTCAAAGACATCCCTCTGTCAAGGGCTAAGGTAACATGGTATACAGACGGTAGTAGTTTCATCAAGGGTGGTGTCAGGTATGCGGAGGCAGCGGTTACAACTGAGGAAGAAATCATATGGACAGAGGCCCTACCTCCTGGGACATCAGCCCCGAGGGTCAAGCTGATAGCTCTAACAAAGGCACTGCAGTTGGGAAAGGAAAAAGAATTAATATCTATACTGACAGCTGGTATGCATTTGCCACGATATATGTCCATGGTGCCATCTACAGGGAGAGGGAATTGTTGACTGCAGAAGGAAAGACTGTTAAAAATAAACAGGAGCCGGGCGTTGGTGGCGCACGCCTTTAATCCCAGCACTCGGGAGGCAGAGCCAGGTGGATCTCTGTGAGTTTGAGGCCAGCCTGGGCTACCAAGTGAGCTCCAGGAAAGGCGCAAAGCTACACAGAGAAACCCTGTCTCGAAAAACCAAAAAAATAAAAAAAAATAAAAATAAACAGGAAATTTTAGACCTCTTATAGTCCACATGGCTGCCCCAAGAGATACAGTCATGCACTGCCCTGGACACCAGAAAGGAGAGGACCCAATCTTAAGGGGAAACAGCTGGGCAGACAAAGCAGCAAAGGAAGCTGCCCTCCAGATGGCAGCCATCCTGCTGGCCACACCACCAAAGATGTTAACATCCACACTGCCAGAATTTCCAGCTTGCACCAACCAAGAGCTCTGGAGAATTCACTCACGTACAAGTGCTTACGAGGGAAAGGACGGTTCAAGACCCCCAGTGGATGGATCATCCTCCCATCAAACTTTTCCACTCAACTAGTCTGACAAATATATCAGAGTGCCCATCTGGGAGAAAGAAAAATACAGGATCTTTTGAGAAGAGCATACCTTAAGGTTTTTCATCTTAAATCCAAAACAGCAGAAGCTACAGGCTGATGTCCCACTTGCCGTCTCATCAATGCAAAAAAGCAGCGTCACAATAACTGGACACAAGGCGAGGGGAATGCAGCCTGGTGCCAACTGGGAGATTGACTCCACAGGGGTAAAACCAGGCCTGTATGGCTATAAATATTTGCTAGTTTTTATAGATACCGTTTCAGGATGGGTTGAGGCTTTTCCAACTAAACACAAGACAGCTACCATGGTGGTCAAGAAGCTGCTGGAAAAAATTATCCCAAGGTATGGCCTCCCAATGCTCTTGGGCTCAGATTACAGGCCTGCATTCATCTCACAAGTAACACAAAAATTAGTTAAGGCTATGGGGACCAATTAGAAACTCCATTGTGCTTATTGTCCCCAGAGTTCAGGCCAAATAGAAAGGATAAACAGGACCCTGAAGGGGACCTTAACTAAATTAACACTTGAAACTGGCAGTGACTGGGTGTCTCTCCTCCCCTTTGCTCTTTACCGGGTTCGCAATTCTCCTTACACTTTAGGCCTGACCCCATTTGAAATCGTGTATGTCAGGCCACCACCCATTCTGCCAAATCTTGGGACAGAATTGCTGGCTGAATTTGATGACCAAGGATTTCTCTCCTCCCTACAAGTTCTGTCTCAGGTGCAGAAACACCTTTGGCCTCAGCTGCGTGCAGTCTATGAGAAGGCACCACCTCCTGTGCCCCACAAGTTCTGGCAAGGGGACCTGGTGATCATCAAGAAACACAGGAAAGAGACCTTGGAGCCTGGCTGGGAGGGACCTTACACTGTCATCCTGACAACGCCCACAACTGTCAAAGTGGACAAGTGGACAGGGTCCCCACTTGGATTCATCATTCCCACAAGAAGCCTATAGACCCACACACTGATCCTGAGAACTACCCTCCAGAGGAAGCCAACCCTGGACTTTGGCGGGCCATTGCACACCCATGACAGCCTTTAAAACTGAGAATCCAGAAAGTCAATCCAGCTAAATGATGGGCTTGTCATATGCTTCCTCAGCATATGCATGTGCCTGCTGGGACTTTACAGTCATATCACCATAAGGGACCACAACCCCCACCTACTCTTTAATCTCATGTGGAAAATTATCAATGCTGGCTCAGGAAAGATCCTGAACCAAACCTCCCATGAAGTCCCTTTGGGGATCTGGTTTCCTGACTTACACTTTGACTTGGGGACGCTTTATGATTGGACTGAGGAATGTGATGCTATGTTACCAGAAGTCATTTTTATGTTTGCCCTGGGTATGATAGAAATAAGGCCCAAATATTGGCCCTGCAGGGGAGTCAATGACTATTTCTGTGCTTCATGGAGCTGTGTCTCCACTGGTCATATTTGATGGAAGGCCCCAAAGGATGGGGACCTTATCCAAGTAAAAAGGGCAAGTGAACCAAAATGCCTGGGTGCTTGGTGGACTAAATTTGCTGGAGAAGGGACATGTAACCCAATATTAATTCAATTTACTGATGTTGGTAAAAAGATGCCTGCTGTGGGATGTTTTGTATGGCAAATGTGTTGTTCTGATTGGTCAATAAATAAAACACTGATTGGCCAGTGGCTAGGCAGGAAGTATAGGCGGGACTAACAGAGAGGAGAAAAGAACAGGAAAGTGGAAGGAGACACAGCCAGCCACCGCCAGGACAAGCAGTATGTAAAGATGCTGGTAAGCCATGAGCCACGTAAGCAATATAAGTCTCTATGTTTACTTGGTTGGGTCTGAGTGGCTGTGGGACTGGCAAGTGAGAGAGATTTGTCCTGACTGTGGACCAGGCAGGAAAACTCTAGCAACAGACGCCTGGTTGGACGTCAGGAAAGACCTAGGGTTTAAGGCTATATGACCGGGTGGGAGGACCAATAGGGAAGGACCCAGGAGCATTATTTACCCATTAATTGGATGTTCAACACCTCCAGCCACGAAAGCCCCTGGGCCCCAATAAGATAATGAGCACCCTAAAGCCTAAGAAAACAAAACCTAAAAAAATCTAGGCCTAAGAAAACTAAAACATTCAAGGTTGCCCCCATGAGTCTACCCACCAATTCAGGCCTCTTTAAACTGCTAAGAGCTACCTATTTGGTTCTACATGCCTCAAAGCCAAGCCTCACCAAGACTTGTTGGCTCTATCTGGATACAAAACCACCATATTATAAGGGGATTGCAATAAAGGGAAGTTATACCAGCTCCCCTGACATATAGTCATGCAGATGGCAACATTCAGGCAGAAGAATTACCCTACAGTCTATAACAGGAAAACAGCCTCTGTGTGGGCAAACCCCCACCTAATGATGTTGACCTCTGCAACAAAACTCAGAATCCACCAGGGACAGGATATCTAATCTCACCAGATGATGCCTAATGGGCCTGTACCACAGGTTTAACCCCCTTCATACACGCCCAAGTTTTAAATGATACTCAGGGTTTCTGTGTCTTGGTGCAGCTGGTCCCCAGGATAGCCTATTTCCCTGAGGAAGAGATTCTCCATCAGTTGAAACCAATAGGATGGGCTAAACAGGAAGTTTTCACAGCTGCCCTAATATCCTCCCTCATAGGCTTGGGCTTAGCAGGGGTCATAGGCACTGGGATCTCAGCCCTCATTCTCCAAGACTGACATTATAGGACTCTGAGTGCAGCAACAGATGCAGACATAGCCACCCTAGAGAAATCCATCACTCATCTGGAGGAATCACTCTCCTCATTAGCTGAGGTAGTCCTCCAGGATAGAAGGGGACTAGACTTACTGTTCCTTCAAGAAGGGAGTCTATGTCTGGCTCTGGGAAACAATGCTGTTTTTATGCTAATCATTCAGGAATTACAAAAGACTCCATGAATCTGATCAGAAAAAGGCTACATGGTAGAAAACTGGAAAAACAACAAATGAAGAATGGTATGAATCTTTGTTCAATTGGTCACCCTGGTTAACTAATCTCCTATTGACCCTGGCTGGACCCTTGGTCCTCTTACTGTTGGCCTTGACCTGTAGGCCTTACATTATCAATGCCCTAGTCAGATTTATAAAGGAGCGGATATCTACAGTCCAACTGATGGTTCTGAGACAGCAATACCAGCCTAAAGATTCAGAGGATGCATCTCCAGGATTTGAGATGGCCCACTACTCAAGTGGGGGAATAAGAGGACTGGGTGGCCAAACCAGGGCCATTACAGGCTACCCTAGCAGCCCTGACATGGACCAGGCCTTAGTTTCAGTTCACTAGAATGGGCTGGAGCTGAGCAAGTAATTCTCAGGAAAACCACAATTTAGGGGCAACCAATCAACAAGTGCCCCCAGCCTCCTGCCAGCTCAGCAGGAGCCCCAAAGTCCCTTTCTGCTGGCTCAGTGGATGCCCCCCAGGCTTCTGCTACCTAAAGATAGCTTTCCTTACCCTCTTGTCAACAAGCCCCTAGACACTAGATCCCACCACCACCAATGGGCCCCTAACCACTACAGCCTCCCACCAATCAGCTCCCAGGCTAATCTTTCCTTCACAAATCAGCACCAGATTAATCCCTCCTCCCTGGATTCCCCTAACTCTGCTTTAAAAAAGCTTGCAACCCCCCTTTAGGGTCGCTATTTGCCACCCCAACATGCTGGAAATAAACGCCCTTGCTAAATTGCATACATGACTGTTGGTCTTTCTTGGGGGCTTCTCTTGGGCCCTAATATAGGCAAGGAAGGCATGGTGCAAGGAGCAGGAGGCTGGAGGCCACACTGCATTCACTTAGGAAGCAGAATGGGAACAGGAAGTGGCACCAGTCTATCACGCCTCACTGCACATACCCAGTATCCCACTTTCTCCAGCTAGGCTCCGCCTTTTAAAGGTTACAAAATCTGCACAAGTAGAGCCGCCAGCTAGGGCCCAAGTGTTCAAGAACATGGGCCTATGGGAGATAGTCCACATTCAAATCATATTTCGCCCATGGTCCCTATAGGCTTATGTCTGTCCCTTGATGCAAAGTGCATTCAGTTCAACTTCAAAAGTCTTTAACAGTCCCAACACTACAAAAGGCCAAGTTCAAAGTCTTCTTAGAGACAAGACAATCTTTTAACTAAGACCCTCCCTATAAAACCAAAAATACAAGTTATGTATTTCCAACATACAATGGCACAGATTATACATTCCCATTCCAAGAGGGAGGGATGAAGGCATAGCAAGAAAGTCTCCAAGATCAGACCAAAACAAGACTTAAAACAGTTAAAAAAAAAAAAAAAAAAAAAAAAAAACCTACAAAAAAAAAAAAAAAAACCCTACATGTAGCTATGTGTCCAGGTGATAGGACTAAGAATGGAATCATCTTGGTTCCAAGGGGCTTAAGTAGCATGCCCATTCAGCTCTGCTACCTGTAGCACAGTTACTTTATCATTTGGGCTGCCTCCAGTCCACAACTACAACTTTCTTCAGTAGATGTCCTCTGGTTTTAGCATCTTCAGCATCCTGGTGTATCCCAGTGACCTTAATGTTCATCTTCACAGCTTCACGGAATGGCTGTTAAGAGTCTCTTTGTCAGGACTCCAACCTTGCTATAGATTACCTGGCTTCAGATGTTCTCCAGAATCATAGATACAGACTCCATGACCCCCTGAGTCTTACTCCTTCATGCTGACAAAACCAGTACCATGTGGATGATACTACCAGTTTCTACTGCTACCTCAGGATGGATCCTGGAACCTTTGGACCACAGTTGCATCAGATTTGTGTGATTTTTCTAGAGAAACACATCCTTAAGCAGTTGTTTTCCACAACAGAAAATCTCTCCAGCATCCTGAGCTTTGAGCTCTCTTTCAAATGAACTTTCATTTTTGAAAGTTGGATCCTTTAATGGATGTAGTCTTGCCCTTGGGATACCTTTCTTATTATCCCACTACACAGTAAGTTCTTCTTCAGTGGTTCTAAGTTCTTTAACAATTACAGAAGCATTGTAATCTGTATTTTCCTTGTTTACCCCTTTAAGCTTCTTCACACACCTTTCCTCACCAAACTTCACATTTTTTATTTCTTTTTGTTCCATTTGCTGTTTTCTCTCACTGTAGACCTGAATAAGAGCAGAAAGTAGTACCAATGATACCACCTCAATGTTGCCCTTCCTAGGAATTTCCTCTGCCACACAAATTTGTGCATTACTTTTAAATTCAGGCTCATTTAAGCTCTTAGGAAACAGGCAGAATGCAGCCAGATTCTTTATCAGGATACAACTGAATGGCCTCTGGCTGGGTTCCCTACAGATTCTTTGTTTCCTCTGAAACCTCCTGAGACAGGCCTCCACATCCCACATTTTTCTTTACCTTCTAGTCTTCCAAACTGCCACCAGAATGGTCCATTAAACTCTGCTAATAGCACTCAAGAGCTTTTCTTACACAAAATTTGAAACTCTTCCACAATCCCCCCATAAGCCAGTTCCAAATGCCTGAGAACTTCATGGCCAAAATTATCACAGCAATGATCAACTTCCTTGGTACCAAATCTCTAATTTACTTCCTCATTGCTGTGGTCAAAATACTCTGGCAAAAGCAATTTAATGGAGAAACATGACTTAACAACTAGTTAAGATTTTTGATATGTTATGTATATATCAACTTCCTGATATATGGTTATATTGATAATTTGATCAACCAATACCTATAAAGTACACAGAACAGTACCTAACATATAAGATGTATTCAATACATGTTAATTTTACCATATTTATACTACCATCATCATCAAATCATCTACCATTTTTATTTACTTCAACTATTTCCAAACTTGTACTCCTAAAGCGCTCTCTGATTTTTTTTTACCTTAACATAGTTCAATCTATTCACACTATGTATTAAGGATGTGCCTTCTCTGAATATTTGCCTTGGATGTACAGAAAATGACTAGTTTGATAAAAGCTCATTATCTATCTTTATTTCGTTACCTGTGTTTGGGTACCATAACCAAAAAGTAAACCATGGCCAAAACCAATGTCATGATTTTGCCATGAGATTTCTCCTAGTAATTATGTCACTTAAAGTCTTAGACATCTTTTTATGTATTTCAGTATATTTGTGTGTATGGTTTAAGGTACAGATCCAACTTAATTCTTTTGCAGATAGATATTGTGATGATGAGCTCTAATTGTCAACTTGACACAACCTAGACTCCCCTGGGAAGAGTCTCAATTATATATCCTCTACATTGGGTTGGCAAATAGCCATGTCTATGTGGGATTGTCTTAATTAAATTAATTGATATGAAAAGACCCAGTCCACTGTGAGTGGCACAATTCCCAAGGCCAGAGTCCTGAACTGTGTAAAAGAAGATAAATCAAACTGAGGACAAGCAAGTGAGCATGCATACATGTATTCTCACTCTGCTCTTAACTGTGGATATAATGTGATTAGCTGCTCTGTGATTTTCGTGACATGACAGGTTGTAATCTGGAATTGTAAGATGAATAACCCCCCCACCCTCCACACACACACATACCCCAAGTTGCTTTCTGTAAGGGTATTTTATTATAGCAACATAAGTACAACTAAAACCATATCCAGTTTTTCCAAAAGCATCTGTTAAAGAGATTATAGTTTCCTTTTTGTGCCTATTTGGCATCCTTGTCGAAGATCAGTTAGCTATATACACATGAAGATTATTTATGGGCTCTTAATTCTGTTTTATTAGTATATATGAAAAGACCCAGTCCACTGTGAGTGGCACAATTCCCAAAGCCAGAGTCCTGAACTGTGTAAAAGAAGATAAATCAAACTGAGGACAAGCAAGTGAGCATGCATACATGTATTCTCACTCTGCTCTTAACTATATGCTATATGCCAGCACCATACCATTTTAATTACCATAACTTTCTAATATATTTTGAAATGAGAACATGTGATGTCTCCAGCTTTGTACTTTTCAACTAAGATTGTTCTAGCTATCTGGGTCATTTGTGATTACAAGTGAAATGGTTTTGCTAACTCCGTAAAAAGTAAAAATGAATTTTGGTAAGCATTGCATTGACTCTGTAGATGTCTTTGAATAGAATGGCATTTGTCAATATTATTTATGATCTATAAACAGAAAATCACTTTTAATATATTTGTGACTTCTTCAGTTTCTTTCATAAATGTTTCATAGGATTAAATGTACAAGTACTTTAATTCCTTAGTTAAGTTTGTTCTTCAGTATCATTCTCTTGGATGCTATTTAAAATGAGACAATTAATTAACCTGAATAATATTTATTGGTCTGTACACTATTTTACATTATAGAAATACAACTGATTTTTGTATGCTGTATCTGCATCTAAAAATTTCACTGAGTCAATTTATTAGTTCTAAGATGATAAATTTTATGGGATTTATCACAATAATAAAACAAAACCATGAGTCCTACTGTAGCCTGCACACAGGAGCTTCTCCTCCTACACTACCTCCATTCCCTGAGGACTCTGCCTCTTAGTGAGGACTCTTGTGTTTTAGCTCTTTACTGCTGTCCCTCCCAGTCTTTCCTCCTTAGCCCACCTCCATTCCTTTGTCACCCACTGACACACAGAAACACTTTCAACCATTGTGGTGGTTTGGATAAGAATGGCCCCCACAGGCTCGCATGTTTGAATGCTTAGTCTCCAGTTAGTGGAACTGTTCGTGAAGAATTAGGAGGTATGGCCTTGTTGGAGTAGGTGTCAATGGGGATGGGATTTGGGGTTACAAAAGCCCATGCCAGCCAGGCACAGTCTCTCTCTGCCTGCTGCCTCTGGATCAGGATATAGGCTCTTAGTTACTGCTACAGTTCCCTGCCGGCCTGCCTATTTCTATGCTCCCTGCCTGTCTTAGTTAAGACTTTTTATTGCTGTGAAGAAACACCATGACCACAACCCAAAAACAAACAAAAAAATATTTAATTGGGGTGGATCACTTACAATTTCAAAGATTCAGTCCATTATCATCATGACAGAGAGCATGGTGACATGCAGGCAGATGTGGTGGTTACATCTTGACCAGAAGCCAGCAAGAAGTCAACTGTGACACTGGGCAGTATCCTGTGCTTAAAAACCTCAAAGTCCATGCCCATAGTGACACACTTCCTCCAATAAGGCCATACTCATTCCAACAAAACCTCGTCTCCTAATAGTGCCACTCCCTATGAGATTATAGGGGCCAATTACATTCAAACTACCACACTGCCAGAATGGTCATGGACTAGCCTGTGGTGATATATTGTGTATCCTAATAAACTTGCATGAGGTTCAGAGGACAAAACCAGCCACTAGATTAGAAATAGAGGTCAGGCAGTGGTGACACACACCTTTAATCCCAGTACTGGGAAGCATACACACCTTTAATCCCAGGAAGTGATATCTGGGCAGGGAAAGGTATATAAGGCATGAGGAAACAGGAACTCACTCTCTTTAGACTGAGGATTTCATATAGGTAAGAACTAGTGGCTGACTGTTCTGTTTCTCTGATCTTTCAGGTTTCACCCTAATATCTGGCTCTGGGTTTTTCATTAAAAGACCATCTAGGATTTGAACAACATCTGGTGTTCAACTTGTGGGGCATGAATTCACGAAAATCTGCTTGCCTGTGGCCTTGCAGGCCCCAGCTCAGGCCCAATCTGTACAGGGCTGGTGTCTCCACCCTATTTGGGCTGGAGTCCCTAACCCACTGGCTAAATTTCTGTTGCATCCTCTCTGCAGCAAATTCCCCAGGCTCAAGCTCCAAACACCCCAGAATTAGTTGCTTTCACACGTTCCCCAGTGCAGAAAGCTGGCTTTTTGGCTTCTTTCCTCTCCTGGTGGGTTCTGGCTTTCCTTTGGGTCCAATCCTTGGGCTGCTGCCACACTGTTATCTGAAACGTTGTTGTCAGCAGATTTGGTGAGTCAATTAAGATTTCTTAAAGGGAGGAATTAGTTAAAAGAAAGTTTTTTCCCCCACATTAAAAAATGGGAAACATTTATACAATAGAGAGTATTTGTTCTCTGCTTGATAATACGATTGATGTCCTGAAAATGGAATGATTAAATGAGAGGATAATTAATGTTGATGGGATAGATGTAATGTCAATTATAAATATTATTTGATAATTTTTTTCATCATTTAAAAAGTTGGTTACTATGAGTGCCAAGATAAAAGTTTTAGAAAAACTTGTTAAAACAGATCATAGAGACATTCAGATCCAGACAGAGGAATTTAAAGGTGAACCAATCTTAGCATTTCATTATAAAGTTACAGAGAAACAGCCTAAGGCTTTCAAATAGCCAACCTTAATCTATCTAGTAACCTTACAGGAACTGCCAAATACTCAAGGTTATGTAAGAGCTGACTGGACTCCTGTGCAAATGTTAAATTTGAGGAGATTCAGAGGAGCTATAGTGTCATACATATGGTATGCATTCCCCATTTGTGAAACAGATGTTAAACTCCTGGTCAATTTGTAACAGAATTACCTCGTTAAGGTTTCTTTGGGGCCCTGTATAACTTTTGTAAATGACTTGATTTTCTTTCTTACTCTTTCAATTCTGTCCCAAGCATTCAAGGCTGCCATTTGGTATAAAGCTAGGGTGTAGTCATCATATAGAGATTGTCTTTCTACATTAGCATAATCTCCACTTCCAAGAATTTGATCTTGGGAGATTTCCATACCTCTAGCCCTACTTCATTGTTCAATGGTCTTAGCCTCATTCTACCAAGTCCTCCATAGTAATTGGGGACCAGCTTCTGAAACAGCTGTAACCAATTGGAGAGAATTGGCTAATGTAGAAAGAAACCTTAACAAACTTCTTTTTTTTTTTTTTTTTGGTTTTTTTTCGAGACAGGGTTTCTCTGTGTAGCTTTGCGCCTTTCCTGGAGCTTACTTGGTAGCCCAGGCTGGCCTCGAACTCACAGAGATCCGCCTGGCTCTGCCTCCCGAGTGCTGGGACTAAAGGCGTGCGCCACCAACGCCCGGCAACAAACTTCTTACAAAGGCTGTCTTCAGCAGTAAACAGAATGATACTAAATTCAGAAGCTAGACAGATAATAATTGAATCTCTGGCTTTTGAAAATGCTAATGCACAATGCAAAAGGATAATTACGCCATTAAAGGCAAGATCAGCACCCTTGGAGGAATGGATTTGAGATACAATTAATATCTCATGACCATGATGATACTTGGATAGGTGATTTCCAGAGGTTTGAAGAAAAATAGTAATTTCAGATATTTCAAAAGTGGTAAACAAGGTCACATAAAGAGGGACTGTAAAAAGGGCGTTCCTAGAAAAATGTTTTTTCAAGGAATAATCCCAACAGAATGCCCCTCCCTTCTGGATTATGCAGAAGGTGTGGCAAAAGCAAACATTGGACTAAGGAATGTAGATCAACAAAGGACAGACAAGGTAATCCCTTGCCTTTGCCATTGGGAAACTCCCTGAGGGGCCTCTGGCAGGCCACCATGACAAATACAGTTCAGTCCTTTCCTGTCATCATGGAAGAAACTCCTTCTCAGAGAAATTAAAGAACCTAATGCCAGCCAGGCGGTGGTGGCGCACGCCTTTAATCCCAGCACTCAGGAAGCAGAAGCAGGCGGATCTCTGTGAGTTCGAGGCCAGCCTAGTCTCCAAAGGGAGTTCCAGGAAAGGCACAAAGCTACACAGAGAAACCCTGTCTCAAAAAACCAATAAAAAATAAATTAAAAAAAAAAAGAACCTAATGCCTATTGTAAAAAACCAGACTGCTCTAGATGATAGAACAGCTATAGAAGACAGAACAAAAAATTCAGGAAAAACCATAAATCAAAATTGATAAAGATTAGATCTAGAACCTCCCAAAAGTTAGGGTTGTTGAAGGGTCTCGTTTTTGTCTTCCAGGAAAATAAAAACAACCATCTTGAAGAATTTAAAGACCTATGGACAAATAAGCATCCAAATAAGAAGGGAGAACTACCCAACTACCTGGAAAAAATTACCAAGGAAAGGAATAATCTAACCCAATGCAATCTTTGAAGTTTCCAAAATGATGATAGGACCCCACAATGACAATTCCATTAGGATAATGATAAGGTCATCAAGCTGACAAACACCACCAAAAGATCAGCTTTGGACTACAAACTGCTCAGGACAATTTCAAGATGGATAGCTGAGATGATCCAGCCTCACAGACTATTCGAGCAAGGACTTGAGACAAGCCCTGCACTTTCCCATTATGTAGATACTGGACAAACTGCTGTAGATATCACTCTGTATACATAAAATGCTGATTGGCCAGTAGCCAGGCAGGAAGTATAGGCAGGACAAGCAGAGAAGAGAATTCTGGGAACAGGAAGGCTGAGTCAGGAGATGCTGCCAGTCGCTGCCATGAGTACCAACATGTAAGATACTGGTAAGCCACGAGCCATGTGGCAAGGTATAGATTTATAGAAATGGGTTAATTTAAGATGTAAGAACTAGATAGCTAGAAGCCTGAGCCATTAGGCCGATATAAGAGTCTGTGTGTTTATTTTATAAGTGGGCTGCGGGACTCCCAGGGCTTGGCAGGAGCTGGAGAGAAACTCTCCAGCTACAACAAACTCTGCATAACTCTCCTAGGACTTGACAATTAATGCAAAAAAATTCTTTTCAGGAATCCCTAAAGATGCCTTCACCCCCAGACAACAGGAACTAATTTTAAGAACATGACACCCACACTCCCAAGAGTTTGAATGGGTGGGTTTTGGTCCATTCAATAGGTTATGGATAACTGTCATCATTTAGGATGATTGGTTACAAGTTGTTAATTGATAATGGTCAAAAAAAGGCTAAACAAGGAGATTAGATTTAGGATTCTTATTTGAAGAAGAAAAAGAAAAAGAAAAAAAAGAGGATATAGATATGATAAAAGGTATATTATTGAATTTACTCTGAAAAGAAAAAAAGGATACAGATATAATAAGATAAAATGGAGATTATTGAATCTATTCTGAAAAAAAAGATATAGAAATGATGGATATAGGGTAGATTATTGAATCTACTCTGAAAAGAAAAAAGAGAAGATATGGATATGATAAGATAAGAAGGTAGATTATTGAATCTACTTTTAGAAATCAACTAGTAGTTTTAAATATTTTACATTGGATTGGATTTTTGTATATTGTATACAAATTATGTATAATGATACAAATTTGAGATTGACTTTGTTAGAAAATACTATACATATATTTCTAATCTTGTTCAAGGTATTATACAGCTCATTTAACAAGGTAATGCAAATTGCTAATCCTTGAAAGTTATTATTACCAACTAATTAGGATAGAAGAAATGCAAGTTAATTACAATGCAAGTCATTACAATCAAACTTGTAGTCATATTAGGTATGTTTTCAAAGTCAAACAAATATATTTTAGATATACAGGTCATCTTCAAACACTTCAGAGATCTACAGAATATGGCATTTAAGATGTTTTAATAACATAGATTCTTTTTTTATGACAATGAGACGTGTCTATTCATGGTAGCACCAATATACTTCAGAGAAGATAATGGACACTGAAGAAACTCCATATGGAGTTTACTTGATTTGTGGTAAGTTAGCCACTGGGAAAGAAAATGCCCTATACTATTGACAGTATGCAGTTCAAGATGGACAAGTAGGACACAAAAGAAAGGACTGTTGCACCTTGCCAAGACAAGGTAGGAAGGCCCTTCAGAAAATCCTGCTTCACAGATGAGTCTGTCAGATATGCTAGGCCTGTAGGTGTAGCTGGAGTTTTCTCTCCGGGTCCCGCCAAGCCCCGGCAGTCCCTTAGCCCACTTTTAAAATAAACATACAGACACTTATATTATTTAAACTGCTCGGCCATTAGCTCAGGCCTATCATTGTCTAGCTCTTGCTCTTAAATTTAGCCCATTTTTTATTAATCTATACTTTGCCATGTGGCTCGTGGCTTATTGGTACCTTACATCTTCCTTGTCCTGGCGGCAGCTCGAGCAGTCTCTCCCTCTGCCTTCCTGTTCCCTCAATTCTCCTCTCTGTTAGTCCCGCCTATACTTCCTGTCTGGCTACTGGCCATTCAGTGCTTATTTACACAGAGCAATATCCACAGCACTTCCCCTTTTCTTCTTTTTCAAAAAAAGAAGGTTTTAACTTTAACATAGTAAAATTACATATAATAAAACACTTATCAAGCAAGAATTACAGTTACAATATTAAAGAAGATATCCTATCTTATATTTGTGAGTTTAAGGTTTTATATCTAGCTTATCTTTTATCATAAATAAGGAAAACTGTAACTATCTAGCTTCAACTACATCAAAGACCTCAGAAGGATATAATATTACCTGAGAAACGGGAGAATGCAAACAACTTTCGGGAGTCTTTCAGGGTTGACAGAGATAGCTGACAGCCTGGATAGTCACCTCATGTTCCTTTGTAAAATTGGGGCATCTGTCTTTAGCCCACAGGGCTAGAGTCTCTCGGTCATTTTTCTCAGTGTCCTGTAGAATGTTTGGCAGTTTTTTCTGCGAAGCAGGAACCTGAAGGACCATTTTGTCAGGCAAAGTTCAGTGGTCATCTTTCTATGGGTCCTGTATGTCCAGTCGATCAAGCAGTCCAGGCAAGAACAGTTTCTTGCCCAAATGGCTATTTTTGCCAAGGTGAAGATAAATTCCATATGGAGTGTCTTTGATTCCCATCCTCCTCTCTGAAGTAAATCTG
>CABHPR010153278.1:0-20422 GCA_902168415.1 Peromyscus melanophrys
CAGTTGGAGTTTCCTAATAGATTGTAAATTTACACTAAAATCAGGCCTACTGTGAGAATGGGGCTGTGAGGTTAAAGATGTGTAAAGTTGGTATTTCAAGGTAAGAGAGCATATCAACAAAAGAGCTCCTAAAAAAATTATACTTTGCCCATTTTGCATCCTTTCATTGAAATGCCTCTTTCTTTAACCAAGCCTGAAATAATAAAAGTGAACAGTTTTTTTTTAAAGGGACTCATTACATATCACCCCTAGAAAGCTGAAATATATATAAGAAACCTCAAGGAAATAAAAATTCTTTTACTTCATTTAAAAATCAGGGCTAGAGTGCAGTTTCACTTTGTAGTTAGGGTGCCTCAGAGACCACACACAATCTGCCAGGCGTCACACATCACAGATAGTTAATCAGTGCATGTTTAATAAATATATACATGAATGAGTAGTAATAACAATTATTCTGTTTACATAAAATAAAATGAATTGTCACATGTAGAACTCTCTCATTCATTCAATTGTGCACCATGTGTAACAGCCAATAAATTAGTTACCGTAAATAGGAGGCTCGTTCCAGTCTCTTAGTAGGCTTGTAATGATGCTGTAGATGCATACCAATTCAAAGCAAACTTATTCAAGATGTAAAAGACTGTGTCTTCTGTGAGTTCAGTTGCCCTAGTGAGGTCTCCATAGGGTCCTGGAGGAAGATGGACTCAAAGACATTACTGGGAGAGCAAAAAAGCAGCAGAACCTTGGAGAAAGGTACAGAGTTGTAGATATGTGCCTCCTGGGTACAAGTGAACTTGGTAGTTCTCCATTTTAGCTAAGAAAATATGCTAAGAGAAATTTTGAGAATTTAAGTGAAGGCACAGTTTGCACCAAATGCAGCATGCTGGCATTCAGCAGCCACCCTCTCTTCTGGTGAGAAGCACTGAAATACAAAACCTGAAGGCTGAGCAGTTTATCAGATAGCTTCAGAGAAAGAGCTCAGGTGACAGATTTCATTCAACCAATTTATGTTTTCCCTTGTGTGAGATTTTGATATGTCGAAGAACTATCTTCCATATGACAGCTGGTATTGTTCAAAACCACAATGTACTCTCCTATTGGTGTGATAAGACACCATGAACGAGGCAGCTTATAGAGTAGTTTATTTGGGACTTATGGCTTTGAGGCATCAGGGTTTGTGGCAGCTGGCTGCAGGTAGCTTGAGAAGCTGCTGAGAGCTCACATCTTGAACTATAAAAGGAAGGCAGAGAGCACACTGGGAAAGGCAGGAGTCTTTTGAAAACTCTAAGCTTGCCCCTATTAATGCAACTCTTTGAACAAGACCATACCTCCCAAACCTCTCCAAACGTGTCCAACAACTGGGGACCAAGTATTCAAACATATGAGCCTGTGGGGGCCATTTTCATTCAAATCACCACATACACTTGACTTTAGAACTGGTATACTATGATCATTGTTTTGCCTGAGTGTTTGACAATCTGTAGTGCAAGAGACATTTGAAACAAACATGACAGGAAATTCCTAAGGCCCCAAAAGTAGCCAAAGTCCTGCTTCCTAATATACCAGTTCCCTGGGCCATCTCCTTCATCCACTGCCTTTCTGACCACTGTAGTGTGGTGCTGTATTTTGACATCTTGCTAAGGTCATATTAAAAAAAAAAAAACTTTTCTCTAGTATTTACAGGAACATTCATTTCTTATTCTAAACCTTTCCCCTTAATTGTTTACTTCTTGCATCAGAATTGAACAGATATCTGATCATGAGTTATTTATTTTAAATTCTTTTAATTTTTGAGATTATAATAAAATTACATCATATTTCTTTTCCATTTCCTCCCTTAAATCTCCCATATACTCCTTTTGTTCTCTTACAAATTCACGACTTCTTTGTTCATTAATTGTATATATATATATATATATATATATATATATATATATATATATTCCTAAATCTATACATACTCCCTGCTTAGTCTGTGTAATGTTACTTGGATGTATGTTTTCAGGACTGACATTTTGTATTGGATTAGTAACAAGTGTGCTCTTCCCTGGGGGAAGACGATTTCTTCTGCTTTCAGCATTCTTCAGTTGACTGTAGTCCTTTGTGTGGGGCTGGGGCATCTTGGGCTTTCCCCTAATTACCTGGTTTTGTGAAACAAAGAAAGAATTAATACTATAGTGGAAATTTAACTTTATACACTTTGATGAAAAACATACTGTATTGTGGTTTATTTATAAAAATCAACAATAGGATTGTTGGTGGGAAGTGCAGGATCTTATTCACCTCTTGTGTCTTTTATTTATTTGCTATCTAACGTGTAAAAGTAGAGTATCAGAAATGACTAATGATCAAATAAAATCAATCCTATGTGTGACTTCATAAACCGATCCTAATTTGTCTTTTTTGTTCAAGGATTCCCTTTTCAAAAAAGAGTCCTATTTGATGCAAATTAATTGTGACTATATTGGTTGGTGATTTTATTTTATCCTTCAAGTCCACTGATTTTATGTGTTGACATTCTTAAGTATTTTGTATAAGAAAAAGCTATGGAACCCTGCACGTGAAGCTGTGAATGTTCTACCAAAGGAAGATGATCCCTATCACACCTACAGCAGCAGCTGCTGCTAAACTAGGAAGGGGTTAGAGAATTGTCATGGGAGCTGGGAAATTTTCAGAGGGTTGCACTCTGATTTAGACAGAGTTAGAGTTGACATCCAAGAGAACATGGTAATGACTACAAAAAATTATACAATAATATTAATAACAGCACCTGGCATTTCTTCTTCACCTTCTTGTTAATGAAGTAGGCAAGATTTGTAACTGGGTTTCAACTCTTTAAATCCGAAATGAAGAGTACCAAGATCACCATTCAGTGGTCTGTAGGATGTACAATTATGATGATATTTTATTTGTGCTGAAATGTGATTTTATTTGTATGTTAATAAATAAAGTTTGCCTGGAGATCAGAGCTCATAGCGAGCCAGGAACAGTAGTAGCCCACACCCTTAATCCAATCACATGGCAGGCAGAGTCTCTGTGTGGTCAAGGACACAGCCAAGCATGGTGAGACAAGCCTTTAATCCCAGTACCAAACATAGAGACCTGGAGGTGTATATAGACAGGCAGTGACGAGGAAGTCATGTGGTTGGGTTTAGAGCCAATGAGAAGGCAGAACAGAAAGGCAATTAAAAACACAAGTCAAGCAGGAAGAAACTCTCTCTGGGGA
The DNA here is from genome assembly GCA_902168415.1 of Peromyscus melanophrys. Lineage (NCBI taxonomy): Eukaryota > Metazoa > Chordata > Mammalia > Rodentia > Cricetidae > Peromyscus > Peromyscus melanophrys. The sequence continues at coordinate 3,227 of CABHPR010153278.1, forward strand.
AGCGACAGTGGAGAGGTGGTAAGATAAGGTAGTCGTGACTCTCTTTGGCTATTTACCTCTGTATTTGGCTCTGTGTTTCTTATTTACTAAGACTGTTTAGAATTTCGTCCACATACAATCTACTCAAAACACTACTAGGGGATTGCTTCTATTCCTTCTGGATTATGATGACAGTATGATAAAATAAAAACAAGACACATGCAATGTAGCAGGAATCACACCATAATGGATGCTTTGTCACTGATGGATGGCAAAAATGTAAATTTGTGCATCAACCAAACTTATGTGCATGACAGAAATAGAAAAATCAAGCAAGATCTAGGTAGCAGCCACTCTTCCATTCTTTAAATCTCAGGATCTTCATTAACATGCCATATGCTAACTCATAGAAATTGAAATAAGGCATAGGAAAAAATTGGCCTGAAAAAGAAGAAAGCCAATTTTGCTCTTCACAGCTGTCCTTTTTGTTATTGCATGTCTAACCTTTTGATATTTTGATAAAATAGCATGATCTACAAAGTTCAAGCTCAAAAAACATTCAAACAAGTTATAAACAACCCAATTTTCATAATGTTTTAAGCAAGTTCATGATTTTGTATGAGGCTGTATTCATAGGCATCCTGGACCACTCACATCCTTTATGCTTCTGTTTGGACACACCTGCCTAGAGTTTGCTTTTTACCTCTGGCCATGTAACAGTCATTACAAAGCCCATGCCATAGACAGGGGCTTCACATTGCTTTGATGATCATGACAAACCCAAGAAATCAGTGGCACTGGAATCAGAGCAAGTGACTCTTTTAGCCTGCAACATCAAACTTTCTAGATTATTGCAATCTGTCTGATTGTGGGCAAATATACTGATGGGAATATGTATGCACTTTTGAGAGGAAGTGTTGGAGGTAGTAATATGAAAGGAATTTTAAGAACTAGAAATCATTGGTGCTTTTTGTCTCTTGATTCTGGAAGGCAAAGAGGCAGGAAGAGCCAGCCAGGTACACGGAGATTCCTTTTGAAGGCTTAGGAGTACTCTATGAATGTAGGTTGACATATTTTTATTGTTCTACCAATTCTCCAACTTCGCTTTTCAACATCTCCATTCCACATAGGTGGTTGAGATTTTTACATTATAGAGTGGCCCATATTCACAGAAGGAATCTCATACCATAGCAGTTCTCAGGGGGTAAGTTGAGGCGAGCTGAGTGAAGTAACTGTTTGGTAAAGAGAGGAACTGACTCATTAGAATCTTTTCCTAAGTAGAAAGATAGATTACAACCAAGCAGTAAGCATGCACGGAGGATAACACAGAAGAAGAGTGATCGCAATGTTTTGTTAACACAGACCAGAGCTAGGGGATTGGGTTATCCTAGTGAAGACAATTCAGTCTTGATTAAGTTGGAATAAGGAAGCTCTCTTCAGTCAAGTAGAACAGGGAGACATAATGGAGTAAACAGGTAAGAAGACAGATCCTAAAGCTACAATAGAGCCTACCAAGTATCTACAATTCTATATCAAATGACACTACTGATTGTTAACATATGAGTCTAACTTTAACCCAATTAGTTGAAAGCTGAAAATGATGCTTGAGTTGTCCACATGATAGAAAACTATCTCTCTGTTAGCTCCCTGTGAATTATAGAAAATCCTCTTTAAAACATTGTCTAGCCAGGAAATTTCATGTAAGTAAAATTTTATAGAATAAAAGAGACTTGAACTTGTACCAACATCCAAAAGAATCCTAGAGCATCTTTAGGCTCATACTTATTCATGGGACCATAATGATTGGGTTTGTGACCTATTCTTTCATATTTAACGTAAGATTAAAATGTATCTGAGTAACCCAACATATATTTTGTTATGCCTCTAATATTCAGTACTTGCTGTATGCTTAAGCCCACTTTAAAAGAACATTAAGTTTTTCCTTATAAGGGTTCTGGATCTTACAGGAGAGCCACCTGTCTGCCAGGCACTATCATTTTATTTCCCCTATTCTGATGGAATGTTTTTTTCTGAGATTCAATTTTTAAAATAGCTTTTGAAAAAAGGTTTTGATACATTCTTATATTTTATTTTGTGCCAGTTGCAACATGTGTTGTTATACACAGAATTTGTCATTTATATGTACATCTGTTTGGTAGAATTATAAAAAAAAACTTAAAAATGAGAGTGTTTTTGATGGATGATTTTCAAATCCACAGTTTTCTCAGAAGGCAATATGAGGAAGCACAGCAGCCTCTTCATGAGATTGCATTATGATCTAGTGACCCTGAAAATAGGGTCAGGAGGAGGTCTCTCTGCTAACTGGAAAACTAATCAATATAATTCAATATAAGGGTTGGTGCCCCCAAATCACACAAAGTCTCTCCTCTTCTAGTCCTTTCTAGGATCAGCCTTGCTCTCTCTGGCCTCTGTCCCCTCACAACTCATTCTGGTCCACGTACATACCATCCTGCATTAGTACTAAGAACAAAGTCAAATTATTACTGTGATGTATAAAAAAAATCAAGAAATTCTAGTTAATTACCATTTTCATGTCTGAGAGGTTGGAAGTGAGTCTTATTCCTAAAATGAGATATACTTGATTTGAATTAACACAACAATTGGTAGAAATAACTTTTGTATCTGGTAAAACAAATATATAGAAGCATGTGCCTTCCTAAGGTATAATTTATAAATGTATAGAAATATATGTTTTCCTAATACTCCAGCCACTGAAAGTTGAAGGTAGGTTAGAAAAGTCATTGACTGTGAACTGATCTGCATTTGAGTCTGGTCAGGTACAGTTACCAAGAAGGAGAGCATGACAAAGGGTAAAAGGTCACTGGTGACTAATTTTCTGAAAGCTATCAGCTTGTGTAAGTAATAGGACATTTATTGCCTTTCGATGTTGTCCTGACAGTGAGCTAGAAAATCCATAAGAATTCCCAGCCCTAGCCTTTATTAAGGCATAGCCCTGGATTAGTTTAATGTGCAATTTAAAGTCACTGTCTGCCAATACATTGCTTACTTTCTTTAAGTAGTACCATTTTCCCCCCTCCCTCTCCTCCCCTGATCAAGTTGTCCAAAAGAACAACAAAAAAAGAAGTTTGTTTTATTTTAGTATGTAGAGTTATATTCCAATTTCACTTTCACATTTATTTCTTCTATTGTTCATATTCCACTAAGATTTTCAGCCCCCAACAAAGTTCCTGTTTCCACAACGAACTCATTAAATGTGAAAGGCAAGTCTCCTTCACCATGCCCAACCAGGTACCCATCCAGGTGGACCCGGCTGTAAAGTCTCAGAGATGTTTAATGAGCCATGGACCGTTTCATTGAATTGCAGTACCAATGTAATTTTGAAAACTCTAAGTGTGTTTCCACTGAAAACATTTTTCACGTCCCTAGGAAAGAAGGAGTCAACATGGCAACCCTACCCAGGATCAGATAGGCTGCTAGCTGATAAGGCAGATAACTAGCCTTTGGGGCTCAGCGTCATGCGTACATTATCTCTAATCTTTCAAACACCACCATAAAACAGGCTCCAGCCCTGTCTGAAGAATGGAGATTATAACTTAGGAGTTTAGTAGGGCAGCCAATGGTCTCAGAGCTACGAGAAGCCGGTCAGTTTTATTATCGCTAATGCAGTCTGGTTGCTTTCTGTGTGACTCTTCCTGCCCCCCAGAAGTAGAAGTGAGAGAAAGAAAACCTTTGAGGTTTGTGGTCATGCTTTCTACTTTTTATAAACTGTGTCTTTGCAAATATCCAAGACATTAAAACAAACAAACAAACAAAACATCCAGTGTTTTCTACATTTGAGTCAGTGAAGTTTTTTGCCAAGTATTTGTTTTGCAGATGGTTTTAAAGCAGGTTTTAGTCTAGGCTGACAGAAAAATGTAAAGACGGTTTCCTAGACAGAGAAATAAGAGAGGCAGCTTAATCCTAGAAACTGAGAATCAGGACACAGAGAAAGACACTAAAAGAAGTAGACAAACACAATGGCGCTGGTGTTTCCTTGCTAATTCTATTCCTGATTACTATTACTACTAAATATTTTAAAACAACTTTTCTGGGTCACATTATTATGATGGCACTTGCTTTACTCTAATTGTGAAGACAACCAGTGTGTGAATCTGGTTTTAGCCATGTTGCTGTCCTAATCACATCTCAAAGTGTCTGCAAACAGTGCACCTCCAAAGTGTCTGTGACTGTGTAGTGACCCATGGAATACAGATCTCCCCCAAATCCTCATAAATGTGAAAACGGTAGAATAGGTATTAAGATGAATGGAGCTATCTCTCCCTTGATTTGCAACAAGGTGTTCCTAAAATCGACACCAGAGACCATAGACACATTTCCGGTCTAGATTGTCAAAGAAAGTACCTTAGTAGTAGATGTTACAGGCAAAGCTCTATCTCAAAACATTAGTCCTGAAGATGGACCTTGCATTGAGAAGAATCCCACAGGTTAGAAATTGGTCTCTGCTACTGGGAGACCCTGAGATTCAGAGTCCGGGTTACTTACCCCAGAGAAATTAAAATAGGTAGTTGTGTACATAACAGTGAGGAAAGAAAAATGGATCTCCCCTGTTGACACACATACACATTAAATGTGTGAGCTTTCCTATGAAGTGCTATGGGCCCCAGAACCAAGCATGAAGTAAGAAGATGGATGTAAAATACACATATCAAGACTACAGAAAGACTCACAGGTGGCCACTAAGAATACAAATATGGAACTCAATAGACAGATTAGCCAGTTAAGTGTTTGTCTTGCAAATGGGAGATTCCCAGTTTGACCCTTAGGGCCCATATAAAGAGTCGGGTATGATGGTATGTACTTCTAATGCCTGGAATGGAGGAATTGGAGGCAGAGACAGCTGGCTCTCGAGAGCTCACTAGACAGCTGGTCTAGCCCACGTGGTGAAGTTCCATGCTAACAAGAGACCTCGTCCAAACAAAAGATGAAAAGTGCTAGAGAAATAACACTCAATCTTGTCCTCTAGCCTCTACTGGCATATATATGCATATGTGTGTGTGTGTGTGTGTGTGTGTGTGTGTGTGTGTGTGTGTGTTCTAATGAGGATGTAGGGTGATGAATATATACCATCTTATGCACTGCATATGTTACAAATGTTACCTCTGTGGTAGATATGTGAATGGGGTATGAAAAACATGAGGGAATTTTCTAAATATATGCATGCATACATACAAACACATAGACTGTACATTCTATGTGTTCAATTGTCTATTGTATTTCTCCAGACATTTGATCTTGACAAGATCACAATCAGCTAGGGATTGGAGAAGCAGGAGAAAGGAAATGTCAGAAGAGAAATAAGAAAGTGCAGTCTATTCTCTTCAAACTCTAACCTAAAACAATATCTGGCTCAGAGCAGAATATTTCTCCTGAAATACTATTGAAGGCACATGAGAACTTGAAACAGCTAGTGTTTTCCATTACTTAAAATTAGATTAAAGTACAATAAAGTTTTAACATGGTAAGCATAAAATAATTTAGGGGCTTTAGCTATCATTTAGTGGTAGACTGCCTATTATGCATGAGGCCATGAATTCAATCCCCAACATAGAAAAAGACAAGCAAATAAAATAATTTAAACAAAAAATTTACTTATGAAATTTACTTAGTTGATTTTTTAATGATTGGCACATTTATGATCAGACAGAATTAGATCAACTGTAACAATTATAATAACTTGAAATTTCAGGACAATGAAAAAGAAAAATAACAGAAAATGAGGAAATTTTGCACTTCCTATGTAAGAGGGCATTCAGAAAAAAAACTTTATTCAAATCTACAAGAAAACTATCATTTTTCAAATAAATAAATGAGATGTAAAAGAAAACAAATTTCAGTGACATATATAAATATATACTTTAAAATGTTTATTATGAAATAATAATCAAATATCATACCATACTTGTTTATGATATAGACCATATTTTTAATAACTTGGTATAATGTTGTGTGAAACATAACATCTAAAGCTGCTGAGCTCACAATATACTGACTCTCATTTCTGGTATTAATATAAATTTATGCAATTCATTTGAAAATCAACATCATCACTAAAAAATTGTACCCACCTGAGTTTTTAAATAGCCTTTAATTTTTTGTACAACTATCAGTTCAGAGAAAACTTGAGATTTAGAAAATTCCCTCACGTTTTTCATACCCCATTCACATATCTACCGCAGAGGTAACCTTTGTAACATATGCGGTGCCTAAGATGGCGTATATCATCACCCTACATCCTCATTAGAACCTGCTGTTTGCTGCTTATCGACTCTGTCTTGTTTCTGTCCTTCTGCTGGTCAGTAGGAATGGCCCGTTTGCTAGAACTTCTCCAGTGTGTTTAAGGATGATTTTAAAAATCACAAGACCTGCTTAAAACTTGACTCAGGTCTAAGAAAGAGTGTCAGCACAGTGAATTTCACAAAAGAGTGCTGAGTCAGAAAAAACAACTTTGTTCACATTAGTTTATCACTGAGATCCAAACATTTAGTAAATTTGCTACCATTGAGCACATTTCAGTTTTATTGAAGTATTTGGACATTTTACATATTTTGTTTATCAAAAGAGAGAGGTGTAGCTGGAGAGTTTTTCTCCAGCTCCGACCAAGCCCCAGCAGTCCTGCAGCCTACTTATAAAATAAACACTCTTATATTATTTAAACTGTTTGGCCTAATGGCTCAGGCTTCTTGTTATCTAGTTCCTATATCTCAAATTAACCCGTATCTATTATTGTATAAGTTGCCACGTGGCTTGTGGCTTACCAGTACCTTACATCTTGCTTGTCATGGTGGCTGCTGGCAGTGTCTCTCTCACTCTGCCTTCCTGTTCCCCCAATTCTCCTCTCTGTTAGTCCCGCCTATACTTCCTGCCTGGCTACTGGCCAATCAGCGTTTTATTTGTCAATCAATCATCCACAGCAGAGAGGTGTTATATACATGCTTGCTTCCTTTTCACTTAATTTATAGTTTTACACACTTTTCTTCAAACCAATAGATAAGAACTTGCACGTAGACTAAACAATTATAAACAGTTAATTGCATGTCATCGTCATAATTAATAATTACAAAAGCTAATTAATGATAATTTAATTTGTTTCCAAGTTATTGCCCTTACCATGCTGCTATGAGCATTCCTGAATGTATCTGCCTACACCAAATATGTACTATATGTTAAATATATATACATACATATACAAATAATTATATCAGTATAGTGTCATTTTAGTTGCCACTGTTGATTAATACAAATTATTTGCCAAAGTCAGGTTGCCTAATCAAAATTGAAATAAATGATCAGCCCTTGTCTACAATGCAGCATTTAAGTACATTGGTTGCAGAACACGCATGGTTTCTTATATCTAACAGTTTTCACAACAATCAATTCCTATGTAGTTCTTTGTTTTCCTCTACATGGACAATTTTAATACTTGTCTATGCTCTAAAAGTCCTTTGTGATTATACAAAATGGAATTTTAGAAAGATGGAAATGCATAGCCTCGCTGCACATTAGGAATGCATTAAATGTGGTCTGGCAGCAAATTTGCTCTTCTTAAATTATTTCTAGGTGAAACACAGCATATTGACAACAGGTTGCATTTGTTTCTGACGTGACAGCTCTATTATACTAAACCTGGCTAAAAGACTCACTTTGCAATCAGACAATGTGTGCTGTTTCAGATAAACAAGAGAAGCAAATTACTGTATTTTAAAAAGCTATGCTATGCAATATTCAAACTTTTCTAAAATGCATTTAGCTAGTACACAGTTTAGAATAAATTACTCAGTGGGCATACTCCATATACTCCATATATATATATATATATATGTATGTATATATATATGATTTCCCATTTTTATATACATTGTTGATAGGTAAAGTAGGACAAAATGATAGGCAAGATATGCAGGATGTATAGGTTCTTCACCACTGAATCCCAGAACAAAAACCTTTCCATGTAATTTACTCCAAGTAATGCCAAATTTAATAAGTTCATAGAATTTATAGACATCTCCTTCAAACAATCGTTTTCCAGTATTTCCAGTGATCTAGTGGCATTCAAAAGCGTGGAGCATGAAGTTCATCTTCAACAGTTTCATCAAGGTTTTCTTTATATTTCAAGATTATCCCTAAATGATGCTGATTTTGCCCTTGAATGTCTCCACTGTTTATCGCCTTGTCTCTCTCAGTTCCTTCCTCTGTCACCTTGATACAACCAGTCTCCACTTCATTCAGGGCTACCTGAAACCTCTTAAAACAATTCTCCACAATGTCATTTAAGTGATTGTTTCAGATTACAGTTTTATGTTCGTTCTTTATCAATACCTTTAAAAAAATCTTTCAATTGCACTTTATCATATAACCTTCAAGGCTGTGGGTGACCCCATCCCTGCCTGTTTTTCCAGTAGCATTTTAACTAAATCCCCTATTGCTTTTGAAGGTCATGGAGTCATGGTCTTCATTCTTCTTCCTGAATGTCTCAAGCTCTTTGGCTTCAGAGCATTTTTTCTAGTTATTTCTACCCTGGGAAAACTCTCTAATTCTCGATGTTTTCTATGAATTCTCTTCCCTTTAGTTAATTTCTATTTATCCTTATCTTAAACTAGGCATTGCTTTTCAGGTAAGGCCTTTGGCAATGTCTCTCACTACTCCAAGGTTCTCTACTCTACTGTCTTCATGTACTGTGTCTTTTTACCAACACTTATTTTGACCTTATGAAAACACATTTATTTGTACAGTTATTTTACTTATCACTAACTTCAATTTCTCCATTAGTTACAAGAGGCTTAAATGTTTTTCTTGTAAGGATCCCCCATTAAATTAGCATAATTTCTCTCATGTAGTAGGAATTCAATAAGGTTTTCTCAGATAAACAGGAATATATTCATATTTCTTTGGCCTGTCTAGATATAAACTGAGATAATGTGATATGCTAAATGGTATGTAAATTGCAAACATTTTTGTAAAAGTTGGCTTAGAAAATATTTATTAGATTCAATGAGAAATAGAGATGACATCAGAATACAATGAAGTGAAATTTACTACCTGAAAGTACAACCACATAGTAAAAAAATTTTTTTTAACAACTCATTGTCTCATGTCCATTCTAGTCAAAGGTCTACCAACATAGCACTCACTGATCTTTCTGGCCTTGATGTTGGCTTTTAGATGTTTGGTGAATGACTAGAACATAAATCATATGGCAGGCAAAGAAAACCTAAGCATTTAGGAAGCATGTTTATATTTCACACATGGAGAGAAGCTTTGTTATTTGGAGCACAGGCCTAAAGTACACTGACAAGGTAGGGTAGAGCCTATGGTCAGAGTGAAGAAATGGAGGAGCTGGATCAGTGAGCCCATTGTGAGGATGTTTAATTTCCATGGAGGTCCTGGCAAGCTACACAGGTTTTTAAAGTAGAAAATTACCACGATAAAATTTATGTTAAAAAAAATCACTGGCTAACTTAGGATAAGAAAAAAAAGGGATAAATCAAGGAGGCTGCTGAGAGTCTCTTTAGTGTTCAAGGTGAAAAGGGCTAGAAGGTAGGTCTAGTTTTGCAGTGGTGAAAGTGCAGAAAAGAGAACAGATTTGAGAGGAAGCTCGCAAATATAATCAGCTTTCAACCTTGAGACATGGCATTCACCAACTGGTGCTGTTTGCTGAAACAAGGACTGAGGAAAAGCCAGGACTGCAGGACAATCAAGAGCAGATTTTGGAACACGGTATGTGTCAGGTATTCATGTGAAAATATAGAATGAAGTTGGATGACTAGTTTAGGCTGGAGATACCAATGTAGGTAAATCTTCATTTGAGACTGTATTTTCCTTGTAATTCACTTGTTTATAAATTGTCAACAGAAGTTAAAAATGTATGAATAGTTAAAAAATTAAAATACCAGGAAGAAAAAAAATCACACATCTCCAGCCTTGAGTCTACATTACAATCTGACATAATGCACTTGCAAAGCAGGTGCCCTGAGAAGGTGTCCTCTGCTCTCCCCCTTGCCACAGTTCCAATAGCTCTGGGTTATTCTATACTCATTTGTTCCATTTCACAAGCTTAAAACATTAACTACTGTGGCTTCAAGATTAGCTGTAGGTCAAACTCCCTTAGTGGGGGAAGTCTGAGTCCTCCTTTCATGAGCCAAGTGGCTAATAAAAGACATTGTACAGAGAATGTGCAAGATAAAGTTAGGTTACCCCAAATTTCCTCTGGTTTTGTCAACTTGAGACACTACAAGGAGGTCTGTAAGTCTGACAGAAACAAAAATCTTTGAGGAAAGCTTCTAAGACAAACTAATTTTACTTTTGGACAGCTGTGCAGTTACATTTGAAAGTACATTTTGCTTTTTATTGTTTCAATCTATCCTCACAACTGATCTGTCTAATTATTGGAACTTGATTTCAGGTTTTATATAATTTCAATCTGATATAAAATAGAAAACTATTGTTGGGCTATATCATGGGTAAATAATACTTGAATTGTGATACTTGTATCAAATGCCTTCCCCTTATCAATCTGCTCAAATGTGTACCAGGGAAGGTTATTACTTGGGAGGGGCTCAGATAGAGTCTGTGTTGGATGATAAAATAATAAAATAGTTATCTGTCTCCAACACACATTGGATAGGGAGAGGCCTTTGCATCAACCATTCTAGTACTTGTTGATAAGGGGAAGGCAGATTCTCACTGGCAGCCTATCACTATGTGTGTCTTGAATTTGCTTCTGCATCTTACAAAGAATTCTTATGCTTTGCCTCTTTTAACGCATTCAAAAGACTAACTATTAAAGCACACAGTACTAGCTTTGTCTATAGCATTATTTTGTTTAGTTAAAAAATAGAGCTTTTTTTTTTTAAAGTTTCCCACTTAGCGCCAGTGAAAATTTACTTAGAAAATATAAACATTCTTAGGATGCATTCTTGAGGTCCTGTACCAATGTGAAGTCCATCACTTTCACTATGACACTAAGAGACATACATCTCAAAGCTAAGGCCAAACCCAGGGAAGGGGGCCTCCTCAAAGCAGAAAAAGGGATTCCTGAAGACTGGGAACTGTTTATGGTAGACAGGGAAAGAGATGGATGGACAAAAGGATGGAGTGATCACTTTAGACACCTGTAACCACTGAAGCTTGTGAGGATGGAGGGTAAAGTCATTCATCCCTGGCCGTGCCTATACTTGCTCTATTCCTTTTACACTGGAAAATCCTGAACATTTGTACTGCTGTCTCTATATATGAACATATGTCCAAGTTTCAGTACACACACCTCCATTCTCCAGCATAATCTAAGAACTGTGTACAGTTTTACTTCAAATGAGTGAGGAATGGGTCTAGTTTTGACAATATACACATGTTCTCCAGAAAATCATTTTGAGGCCAATTTCCTACACATGTGTTATCAATTGCTCAGTTCTGACACTGAGTCCTTTAAAAACCATACAAAGGAGACAACCAAAACACATGCATGTCTACCATCCAATATAAGGGTTATGATTTCACCCCTGCCAGGTTTCTGGAGAACTACAGATTGTGGTCTGGAACTGTACAATACCCCAATGGTATAAAAAGAAAAGAATATTAATTGCATTTATTTTTACAATCAATCTGCTTACCATAGCTCAGACTAATAGTAAAAGCTTTCCAGGTAATTCTTTTTTCAAAATGCAGCACTGCAAAATTCAACCACTGAAATTACTTGGTGATAAAACATAAAATCAATGTACTCATTTTATTGTGATACTACTGAACTGGCCACATATTTTCTGATTTCCTTTAGAGGAATTAAGTAAAAGGGACACACTGCTCAGCAAGCAGATTTTGTGCACCCAGCTGAGGTATCAAATCACAATGAAGATGATAATTCTGGGAATTCTGGGACAGGTAGGTATCAAGCGGGAGCAAGATACATTTCCAAGTAATATTTCACAAGTAAAACCTAGAACAAAAGAAGAGCAAAATTAAAACAAATTACAATCTTAAAATATTTATAAGAAAAAAATAAACAGTTGTCACAATTATGGCATTGATTTAGAGAAAAGTTTCTTTTTCTTAGACTTTAAATTGATACAGTATCAATAGGCTTCAATACGGCATTTTTATACTATTTTATTCTGGTTTATTCACCTCTCCCACTCCCTTTTATATACAACTATGTTTATTTCCTGCTGATTAAGTCTCTTCAAGAGAATACTTCTTTCTTTTTTAAATATATGTGTATGTGTGTTTGTCTCCAAGAACTTACATGTACCACACTTGTGCAAGAGCCTGTGGAGGTCAGAAGAGGGCATCAGATTCACTAGAGTTGAAATTACAGGCAGTTGTAAGGGGCAATGTGCGTACTAGGAACCAAACCTGAGTCCTCTGCAAGAGCAGTAAGTGATCTTAACCACTGAGACATCTATCGGGCCCTAAAGAAAGATTTCTTATGTAAGATAAAGTATACTGATAGAGAGAAACACTGAAAAATTGTACTTCATTATGGCTAAAATTATACTTTTAGAGGAAATCATAGGCAAAATTAGAAGTCAAACTATTGGTCTGGTGTAATGCTACACACCAAAACCTATACTAGGAAGCCAAGGATCTTGAGTTCAAACATAAAAATGAAAAGATAAACAAGGATTGAAAATGACACTTTTTATTCCATATAAGCCAGAGTCAAGATCCAGTCTATAAATGATAACCATAGAAGTTAAAGAGAAACAAGTGCATCATATATCAAAAATGAGTAAATGTATTGACAATTATCTGAAAAAAAAACCCTAAGTGATTAATAAACATATCAGCCAACCTCATTAATGAACAGGAAATTCACTCTTAGCCATTTACTTTCTAGAGTCAAAGTTCTGAACATACCAAATGTCATTGTTCTTGGAGAAGAAAACAATGGAATACTTACCCACTGAGGATAAAATTAGGTGTTGCTTTATAATAATATCTAGTGAAAGGGAAAAAAGGAAAGTCTTAAGACATAGTGGTTCAACATTTACATATTGTACCAATTGTTTTAAGGTTGGAACTATAGAAAAAAGAACATGAATACTTAATATAACAACTTTCATATTTGTTGACACTCTGCTGAGGAAAATGGAAGGAGGAATTAAGATAAAAGTTCAAATTTCCTGTGCTATTTATGAAAAAGTTTGGATTACAATGATAAGGCTTTTTAATGGGGCTTGGGGCTGGCTCAGTGGGTAAACTGCTTGGCACACATCTCAAGTGTAAGACTACTTCATTATGCTGACTTTTGGTAGTGTGAAATGGCTTTACATACTAGGATATGCTCAATGTACAAAAACAAGTGCATTAGGTAATGCATCTATTACTTATGGCTATGAATGTGTAAATAATAGAATAGATGGATATTATAGTTTGTTTATATTTTCCCCAAGAACATTTGGGATAAATTGACAGTGAAGGATCGCCACTGATTTTTGTCTTTTATTGTTTATTTATCCTTTGATATTTCATATACATATATAATAAATTTTAGTCTTTTCACCTTTGTTACCCTTTACTCAATCCCTCTTCTGCTTAAACTCTTCTATTTTGCAAGGCGTGTGTGTGTGTGTGTGTGTGTGTGTGTGTGTGTGTGTGTGTGTTTGTGTGTCTGTCTGTCTGTCTGTCTGTGTGTTGTACCCTATACAGTATCATACATATACAGATGATACTGAGCTGTGGCCTGTGTTACAGTGTAGATATTTGTGTCATCTCCAAATTAATGTTGAAACCTTATTGATAAGTTTTTGCACCCTGAAGGCCTCTCTGCAGATGCAACAATCCAATTCAGAGGTTTAATGGGTAAAGTGTTTCTGGGTGATTCCCCAGCCCCACAGAGAGGAGACACAGACAAGAGACTAGAGAACCACGTGTCTGTTTTCTGGGATGCAGCTTATATAGCCTGTGGGAGTGGTCTTGAGCCTCTCTGGGGGAGGAGCTATGTTTGGCAGGCTTTGAAGGGACGGGTTTGGGGAAAGAGATAGAGGAGGGGAGTTGAGGTGGATCTTCCACTAGAACATTCCAGACTCTTTGGGTACAGGGATGCCAGGGTGCCAGGGGTTGAGGTGGAGCTCCCACCCAAACACTTATCACCACAGGATGATATGGAACATGCAGACTTGGAGTGGATTAGGCAAGAAAATAGAACTCTCAGGCATGGAGATGTGCTGTCATGAACTATTATCTAACAGCGGTTCTCAATTAGTGAGTTGTGATACCTTTGGGGGTCACATATCAGATATCCTAAATATCAGATATTTACATTACAATTCATAACAGTAGCAAAATTACAGTTATGAAGTAGCAACAAAATAATTTTATGGTTGGAGGTCACCACAACATGAGGAACTTCATTAAAGGGTTGTGCATTAGGACGGTTGGGAACCACTACTCTGGATGTTCATTCAGTCATTTGATTATTTGGGGATTCAGCAAAGAGACACCATCTGCAAGAATGGTCTCTTACTAGGCATTCTACTGGCACCTTGCTCTTGAATTTCTTATTTTCCAGAACAAAATAAATTCCCATTCATAATACACTACTCAGTTTATGTTATTTTATGACAGGGGCCAGAAAGTATTAAAGCATCATAATTAGTAACAGCAGCTGGTTCTCACATATTCTGTCTTCATGTATCATTTTTCAAAACGTTGTGAAGTACGTGACAAATGTCTCTAGTTAGGGTTTTGTACCATAATGGCAAATCAGAATTGTGTTAGGGTTACTCAGCAGCGATGCGTAACTTTAAGGTTTTCACTGATGAGCAAGACTTAAAGTGAAAACATCATCATTCCAGGAAAAAAAATTAAGTGCTCATGTAGACATTTAAGGCTTTGGTGTACAGACATTATCAATTTGACCTGCCTGCCAGTTTAAAAAAAAAGTCCTTCCACAATTTAACGTAACTTTCTCTCACTTCCTAAGTTGTGTGATCCACTCTAAGATTGATATTGATAACTGTGTGGTCCAAGAAGACTCAAACATTTAGAGTTTTTACATGCCATTTTGTTTGCAAAGTTGGACTTACTACTTAGACTGGAAATGTAACTTTCAAATAGCAATTGGCTTTTTTTCAAGTAAAATACTAACAGAAGCTGTAAATATGTGAAGTAGATCCATTTAAGCTACTCTGGGGCAAGTGGCCTGAAGTTGAGCAGTGCCTCAGATCATGACAGCTTTTGCTGTTCGATGATTCACAGGAGCAGGGCTGTAAATCACTGGCTCTGACAATTCTACTTCTAGCACCGGTGGAAAGGTTTAGAGGACTAAGTTCTTGCAAACAAAAATTACAGATTCTTAGAAAATGAAGCATAACTTATAGATATATACATTCACCCAGCCAATATAGGAATCAGTCTGGAGTTTTCTCAACCTAATAAAAATAAAACTAACATATGACCCCACTATAATGTTTCTAGGTACATTCCTGAATGTCTTCAAGTGAATCCACTGCAGACAGAGCCCCTCATTCATGCTTACTGAAGAAGTATTTGGTAGCCAAATTATGGAATGAGCTTAGAAATTTATCAACAGATGAATGGGTAAAGAAATTGTGGAATATATATATGGATACACACACACATATATATGTATATTGAAATTTCATTCATTCATAAATGAGAATAAAATTGTGCCATTGTTAGAAAATAGATGCAACTTGAAACGCTCATCTTAACTGAAGTAAGTAAGCTGGGCAGAGAAATATAAATATCACTTGTATTCTCTCACTTAAGGATCCTAGATTTCATAATACATGAAATTGCACACACACACACACACACACACACACACACACACACACACATACCCCACACACACAGAGACAGAATGAAAACAGAATTACTGGAGACAAGGAGACTAACATGAGAGGCAGGATTAGAGGAAAAGAAAAGGTTATGAGGTAATAAAAATAGTGTATTTGAAATAAGTTGACCATATGAAACCTGTACTATGTACAATGAATAAATACTGATAAAGAATAGAATGAATAATTCTGACCAAGTTGAACTTATTTAAGAAATACACAATTCAAAATCAACCATGCTGTCAACAACATTAATAGAACAAGGAAAATATCATTTAATAGTTTCCATGGATGCCAAAAAGCAATTTTTAAAAGTCTAAATGCTCGTGCATAAGAAAAAAATTAACGTGCTAGATAAAGACAGGAAACTTGCAATGTGATGTATCACATGTAAAACACCTATATGTTAGATATTGATCAAGAAGAAAGATTATCCACCTTTTCCACTTTTGTTGAAAAGTTATACAGAGACACTAAACAGTGCTTTATGTCAGAAAAATAAAACAATGTCTCAATATGGAAAAAGGTTGGAACTGAACTTATGATCCTCTTGCTTCAGCCTTCCATGTAGCTATTTATCACAGACTCCCCTTTGATTACTTAAAATGTATCTGGAGCAACGTGAAGTATGGTGTCGATATACATTACAGACTGTCTTTTGAAAATAGTGAAAAAATGGATGTAAGCTACATCACTTCTTTTTTTATTGACCACATTTTGAAGTAATATTTTTAGGTAGGGCTAAATGAAACAATTCATGTCATTGACTTACAAAATTTTTCTACATTTTGGAATTGTATGTATGGTGGATATATTGTTATCAGATAGTAATCTACACAAAAGTGTATGTGATGGGACACATCGGACGATCTTTTATTATTTAGTTTTATTTTAATGCCACTTTCTTAATATTTTTATGTTGTACATCTATCTATCACTCTAATATACATTTTCAAAAACTGCATATGCTTCTATGTTCTGAATTGTTTGACATTTTAAGCAGTAGCCCAGGTTGGATTTTACATATTACATGAGACTCTTATTGAGGGAAAGATCAGAAATTCTTACCAAATGTGTGAGTGTTTCTACTGAAATTGTGTATAATATGATATAATTTAAGACTATTAGTCTTGCTTTGTCAGATTTGCTGCCAAATGAGAATTTTGTAAAATAGATATCTGAGCTTGGGTACAAGTAGCAAACACCTGATTGAAAAGTAAGTCAAACTTCCTCCAAGATACTATTTTGACACAGCAAACGTTTGTTTTCCCCTTTTTGTTGGTTTTTTCTAATGATGTCATAATTCTGATCATGTTAAAACTAAAATCTTTGTGTGTGTGTGTGTGTGTGTGTGTGTGTGTGTGTGTGTGTGTGTGTG